>OW804097.1:7065099-7335645 GCA_942159475.1 Sthenelais limicola
ATGGTTTATTAATTTGAAATTATTTACATCATCGTCACTATTTTGGTTCTTACTGATACCATAACCACACACATTACTTCATTTAATTTAGAACTCACATTCTTCAAGGGAATCGTCTGAGGAATGTCGGTAACCTGACCCGTCTACACCAGTGGGTAAGATGACTCTTATACACCCCAGCGCCTTATCTGCTCAGGTACAAAACATATGATAATGACCATTTTAAGAATTTTGTATTCTTCTATAATCCATATTCAGCCTTGAAGTTATCAAATGCACTTCATGTCCTTAACCATGGTCATTTTTCATTGACTAATACTTATTTAGAGCACCAGAAATGGCCAGAAATGGAAGTTTGAATGCGTTTAGTCACTATGCCATGTGGCTAGACCAAAGAATATGTATGGCACTTACATGCATAAATACGACCCAATTGTTCAAGGTCATTCTTCATAGTTTGGTCCCAGTGTGAATCACTAACTTCAAACACTTCCTCCATTGACTGGATCTTTTTTTTGTCCAACTCTCTAACAACTTTTTTACGGTCTGGGTTTACCCCTGCCCAAGTCTCCATGGTGTAGGAGGCAAAGACTGGATCTTCCACCAGGAGAATCTAGAACAGAACACTAAGAGTGGCATTCGGAAAAATCTCCAAAATCAGAGAGCTAACATATTGAAGATCTTTCGGCCAATAAAGAAAAAAAACAAGGATAGTATTGATTTCATTTCAAAGGGAGAAAACTGTGGAATATCCTACCAGATGACAAAAGGGGAGAGACCGACCAAAACAGGTTCATTGTTAAAGTAATGTAGTCTTTGATTGGCACGGTTGTATGGCTCTCTGTAAGGCTACTGAAGTCTTTGTAAAAAGCTAAACAGGTTTCTACTTCTATTTGTATTTGTATTTGTTTCCAACTGATATGACCTATGGCCAAGGTGAGAATGTGGTCTTAATATGAATGATGTTTTAGTAGTAATTGTTATTTTATTTTTCTTTCTGTAGCTGATTCTAAGATTTTAATTGTTTTTGATTGAAGTAGAATGGAAATGGAATGAGGACTTTGAGTCACAATACCAATAGGTTGATTGATGGGCACCACATGAAAACTTCCCCGAGGGATAGTGTGTCTTTACTAACAATAGTTTAAATTTGTTTATTGGCCTGGAATGAAAAAAAACAAACCTGTAGCATAATTATTATATCTTGCAATTATGGATAATATATACAAAGGAGGCATTTTTGCATTCGCATTTGGTGCATGCAACAAGAGAGTATGCAACAAAATATGCCCTATTGTGAAGTATACTTTAACATTTATAACATCTTTACTCAATTTTACCTTTGGTTCAGGTTGCTTTAACGTTCTTTCTTTTTCATCGGAAACCTGGGGATTGAAACAAGGAAATATGAAAAAACAGTAACCAAACATCTTTAATGCATGACATCTTTACAATGTGTTATTGGCTGTTTTCCACAAAACCACAGCAAGCCTCACCCAACTTCCAATGCCCTTCCATTGGCGTGTCAAACCGACCTGGTCTTACTGTTAGATATTCTGAAACAGGGGCTCATTCTTCCAGGGATTCCAGAATCTAAAGTCAATCCTTACAATGAGTCAAAGCTGTGGGATTCGGAAATCCCTGAATGATGCATGCTTTTTTTCTTGGACGGAACATATATGTTATTTCATACATTTCTCAGTGGTGAAGTTAAATTTCTCCACACTCTGATTATTGATGCAAAGAATATGTCTCTGTAATCAAGACAAGTGGTGAAGAGGACGATATCCCAAAGGCTCAGATCAAAATTGATTACCTGGGACTAAATTCCTTAAAAGAGAACTCTTTGAGCTGATCAATTCCTGTTGAAGCAATATTATACACATACCTTGGTAGAGACATTATCAGCAGATGGTTGGGCTTGCGAACATTCTGCACCCTGGTAGATCCGCTACAAAATTATAGCAAAAATAAAGTGTCATAGCGATGACAGTCTTCCTATTATTGGCGGATTTCCGATTCATGTTATCATTGTTATTTTTTCAACTATTCATACCTTTTTCATCTGTTTTCCCCTTTTATATTCCTTTTCTACCATTACAATGCATCATAACCCATCACAACTTATGTTTTCCTCCTTTTGAACCTTTATTTTGGTTCTAGTCTGAAGCATTGTGCTATGTTCTCTGAGCATAGGTCCACACTGGTAGAGGCAGAGCCCATAGAGACTGACTCACTGTATACTATGGAAAGCGGTTTGAAAGTACCGCTTTGTCGCCGACAATATCGGTAAACCCCATAGACTTAACATAGCGATATTTGCAATGTCGGTACAATGAGCGGAAATTTTTGCGTTTAATTTTCCGAGGTTATAAATAGTCGGCTGATTATTTTTCTCAAAGTTTGGGTCATTGTTCCCCAATTTCCTGTGTTGGTAATTTTCCGAAAATGTTGGTGACTTATTCTTTTCAGCGGCCGACCCTACCAGGATGTCGGAAATATTGCCGCCTTGGTGTCCGCCATGTCGGTGTGCATGACGGCCGATATTTCTCTCCAAAACTTAATCCCAAGCAAATGCTATCTATTACCGTTGGCTAATGTAAATTCATAGTTTCAGCAAAACGTGCATGCTTGAATGGAATTTAAATGATTTAACTAATTATCATGGTGAAGGTAAATATCAATATTAAATAATATGGAGATCGTCATTCAGACACTATTTAGGTTTATTTCTACAATATCCATATTATGAAATCTTTCTCACTCGAATATTAAGGAATCTTATCATTATATTGTATAATATCACCTAACAGCAACTGAGACTATTAGGCTATATTATTTTGTAATATTGTTTATTTAGAATATCTATCATTATCATTGTTATCATCCTAGAATACCATATTTAGATATCTATTGGTATTAGTCTCTATTAACCTTAGTTATTATTACGTCATCATATCATACCCTATTTGCATATCTCCCCATACTAATGTGTATGATTACAGGTTAATAAGATAGATATTATCATTATTCTCACCTCGCTCACATTGTCTTATGTATATTGTCATTATCCTTTATCCTTCCATATACCTTTATACCTACCCTATGCACGACGGACATTGTTAAATTCCCTTAATAAAAGCCAGTCAGAGAAAGCTTAAGATCCGATTCATATCATCATTACATGATTTGATAATTACATAATATATATAATTTAACACAGCACTTACACATACATTCTTAAATATATGAATATATATGCATAAATACATGTATGAACATACATACGCATTCAGGTCAGACAAATCTTTTGTCTGGGAGGGAGTCATGTTGCTTTCCTACTTCTGTTAAATGAGTAAATTGTACAAGGGTCTCTCACCATTAATACATACACATTCAAATATTGTACATACATGTATGTATAATACATATGTGAATGTACATTTGTCGGCCGACTTCTTTACCAATATTACTTTCCGATGTCCGCCTACTGGTCCGAGGGATCGGGGAAGTGGTCAGTATTTCCTGATGCATTTTTTTTCTGTTACCGATGATGTCGGTGTACTAAACTAAAGATCGGAAAATTGCCGAAGTACTCGGCCGACTAGGAGTACACTTGGAGGATTATACCGACTTTTTCGGATAATCGGCCGATATTATCGACGTTAAGGCGGTACTTTCAATCAGCTTTTCATAGTATACACCCCTCTGGGTTTCCGACTAGTCTGAGGACAGTCCCATATACAAGCTATCAGAGCTTTGAGAGGAACTTCTAATCGGAATTCTGGAAAAGTAACATTTAAAGGCCCCCTTCATGATTTTTGTATTAATTGTATGTACAACAATCAATCAAATTTGGGTCTGCCTAATTCAAGAAAACTGGGTTTAAGAAGTCTAACGAAAGGAAAAAAGCTGGTAGTGCCGTGGCCAAGAGATGAAATTTTCAAGAAGTCATACGTTTATGTGTTATCAAATCTATGGAATAATCTTCCAGATGACATTCAAGTTACAAAGACAAGAATCCAATTTAGACAGTCTCTCAAAACCACTTATTTCAGTGACTTTGATGAATACCTTTCAAAAGAATAACGAGTTATTATAAAAGGCATGTAAGTCCTTATTGTAAGATCGATACATCGATAAAAAGTTAATTAACTGTATAGTGTAGTTAGTGAATGTTTATAGGGGTTTTGTACTGGGGACAGGCTCATATATATGTAGGGAAATGAGCGGGGTGGGGTCTAAATTATTGAATGATTACTTTGAATCGGACAGAATGAATGCATCCCGATATCTTGCTACCACATAGTAGATATTAAAACAAGGATCCCCAGGAAGACCTCCTCAGAGAGAGGCTGGCATCCTTTTCTGAAAATTGATGTAAGTGTTTGATTCGGAATAAAAATACAATATATATATAATTGTCATTTACATTAATCATTTGTTATGGGTCATATTATAATACAATTTATGGTTTGAGTACACTGTTTCAATTAGTCAGGAAATGAAAAATACTGGGCCTTATGCATGTCTAGTAAACAACAGAGTTGGAGGCATGGCTAACCTCTGGACCCTCGTTGGGGCAATGAGGGTATCAGTATCACATCCACATCTGTTTTAAGTATCTCAGTGGTTGACGTAGGACCCATCTTTTGTCAAGGACCTTTTCCGACTTTTTATCAGCCTCCCACGTTCATCCCTGTGTTAAGACCTCTTTGTTTTTGAATGACAAATAATTATAATTGCTATGTATATATAATTATCATTATTATCATTATCAGTTTCATCTAATTTCTTTAAACAAAGTTCAGCTAAATTGTAACATATGCCAGATCAAAGACATCTGCTACCTCACTGTAGTAGTATATTATTGTCATTATTATTTTCCAAATCTGCATTATATTACGTTGTACAGCAATGCCATGAAATGCTAGAACAAACTAATGAAACTGACCAAGTTTAGAATCTGATTTTCCAGTCAGTTTCTTTAGTTTTTTTTTCACCTGTGTAGCATGGCAGGCACTAGAAAATCAGATTCTAAATCTGATAGGCATTACAAAATCTCTTAGTCTTGTAAATAATTAAATGTAGTACGTATTACTATTATTACAAAGTAAATTATATCATACCTCCAATTTCTTTCGCTGAAATAGAAATATAGGAAAGCAATATAGTTTGAAATACCTTGATATTATTTAGGAATGCAATATACGTTTAGCATTAGATCAGTCTTCACAGAACGCATTCTTTTTCTTTTTCTTGTTGGGGGGTGCTATTGGCTGGCCGTGGAGACACAGAGACTACACATGTATAATATCCATTGAGAATCCATTGAGTCGACATTTGAAACATAATACAAATTGTGCAGCATTGAATGCAATATCACAATCCTTCAACCAACGATTTAGTTATCTAATTAATCATATATATATCATACCGTATATAAAATAGAACAATGTATATTGTTCAGAAATATTATCAAATTGCGACCTCATGTGATGGTTTGCGTAGGCCTATCACTATACACCGCGCTGTTTTATTAGGCATCGCTGCCACGGAAAACCAGTTGAGAAAAATAGCTTAAATTTCCGAATTAAATTCAATCCCTTGCACAGCTTTAAATCTTATAAAGACAAATGTAATCCTTTCACAAAGGGTAGATTCATTTTGTGGATATCTGCGTTCAGACTTTAGACCTAATAATAGTATACGAACATTACTTACAAACCAGGCCATCCTGCACCAGGTGACCTTCTTTCAGTGGTTCCAGAAAATCCACACACACTAACAGGATGTATTGTCATGTACAGTTGGCATTGTCAGTAACAAGAGACACTCCTGGAAATATGAGTGAGGGAATGAATAGGAGGACAATATTGCCATACACCTCTTCACAGATATTAAGAAACGCATTGTGACAATGCAATATTATTTCATTTTGAAAAGAGATATTCAATTGTCAGATTATATGAATCAATTTATTTAATGTTGTAGATTATCTATTACTTAGGGGGAGGGGACGTATGCGTATTTCAAAAAGGGAATTTTGAATATAGATAGGGCAGGATGCCTAGGAGTAGAACCGCCCAATCAAAGGTAGTATTATTCTCGGAGACACTGCTTTTGTTATGAGTGTAACTGTGATCATAAACACTAAATTCAGCTAACGTATCGGCCCCCTGTTTACTGTACTATCTGCCTACTTCACTAAACCTCACAATTTTTAGCTACTGGAGCTATCGTCACTAATTATCTATAGCGATATATAAAAGCAATTGATCGTAGGAAAAGGGAAAATAAAGATTCTTATATATATATATATAATATGGCGGCACAGCAAAGACGGTACTACCTCGTGTTATGACTGTACCTGTGAATGCTCCTGGGATGTTGAGTAAAATAATGGAGACACTGATTCTTATTCCCTATCATTCCTAGCCCTTTGAAGTACAATTGTGATTAAGTGTGATGGCATGCTATAGACAGGAAATTGTATTATACCTGTTATATATCCATTGTGGTCCCATGAAACAAAATGGCGATCTAGTCCAGATAGGAAGTGGCAGTTATGTTATCAGCATTTGAGGCGGGTTGGTTGAGATCAAACTTGAGATAATACAAGATAACACATTAAGGACGAACAGTTCTTTAGTGATTTGATGATAAAATGCAAGAAAATTAGTAAAATTCAATTGAAATCAGTTAGTTTGCAAACCTGTCCATCTGTCTGCGAACTACTCTGTGCCAACTTGCCTGATAATATCATTGTCAGTCAGTCAGTCTATCCAACAATTGAGGTTTTACAGGTTTTTCATGAATCTTGAGTTCATCAATTATGTGTTATTATACATATTTCGAGTATCTAAAGCTAGTACAAAATGTTAATATTCTACTGAAGCAGTTGCCATCCGAATCATAGTAAACATCAACTCCTATTTACTCCCTATATCGTATATTTATTGAGTAGCTAAAGCAATAATGAATGTCCGAGAGAAAGGAAACTGCCAGAGTTCAGGGTAGTAGGAAATGACATCAACGCCCAAAGTAACATAACTTCACAGGCAATTACATGCTCTCTAGGCGGTCGGTGCTTTCCCGTCGTTCATATACCAACGAATCTAAGTAAAAATGGGATCAGCATTTCAATTGGGCGATGTCATTGTCCACACAACAATAATTTTGTGCGGACGCTCTTACAATGGTGAACATATATTGCTTTCGACTTTTGGATGTTACAAATATAGGGAATATGACTACAGTATCAAACTTTTATAGATATTCAATCTTTTTTCAACTGACATCAAATTCAGTGTGATCATTGTGATCCTCTCTACCGTCAATTCTAAGCCTCCCACAGTATCTTGTTTGCTGAGTTTTTGATCTCACCAAAGGGTTATAAATATGATTAACATCTTCATAGCTACTTAAACATTATCTTTGTAGATCACACCCACTCCACAAATGCATTATTATTGACAACCAATTTCATCCAGTCGCAAGGAAATCATTTGTTAGTGGCAACTATTCTGCTAATATCACATCTCTTTTGATCAATGTTTATTAATGGAAGCATATATGTTTAAACAGTTGTACATAGACAGAAAGGGTAGTGAGTGGCATGAATGCATTTATAAGTTCTCGATGAAAGGATGCAAATGCAATTGTCCTTAATGCAATCTTTCTTTTGAAAGACAAATATATAAATCAATACATATTTTTATTACATACCTGTCAAAGTCTTTAGCATAGAACCCTCTGGAAGCGGAATAGCGGGACATATGTTCTTGTTCATTGTGAGTTAAGTACTTGTTATCATGTTTAGAATTAGATACCAGGTGGTAAATAAAGTGTTTAGACGTTACCTCGTGGTTGATATGTAATACATCAAGATCCCCACTCATCTGCATAGTCTGGCATTGTCCCAGCGGTAGCACTCAGCGCTACCGTGCTTCGTGCTTCGGCTCACGTACAATTCGGGACATATATACATGTACACCAGATCAACTCGTTAAGATCCCTCTACATATAAGACAATGATTTAATTGGGAAATAACTTCCAACGCACTTCTAGCTCCTTATGGAAGGTTTCTCATATTGTTCGGGACAGGTTTGTGTTCATATTATGAAATGATAAGTTTCCTTTGTAATTATTTTTAGGGACCAATATATTACCTTTGGCTCAATATGTAGTGATGTCCAAATTCACAAATTCTTGTTGAGGCCCTTCAAATTCGAAATGGACATTAGAAGTTTTGCATTACATAAGGACACAAACAAGCATTCACAAAAACGTTGTAAACATGTTCTCGTAGAGAATGAGTAGGATTTTATACTGCCATGAGTAATAAACAACAGAAAAGCTAAGTACAACAACGAGTATCCCAAGCAGGCATTGTGCAACAGCCCTAAGACCATTATACATGAACATTCTCTCGTATAATTATTACGTTTTCTTCTTTACAAGCCTAGCGATGGTCTGGTCTGAAAAGCAATATTGAGGAAACAACTATATTATATATATAGCCTACATTCATCCTGCTTATTAAACTGTTATAGCAAATGGCACAATGGAGGGTTCAAAGTGATCAAGACCCATCAGAAAACAGGACGAACCCCAAAGGGGTGAGTTCCCATTTTCTGATGGGTCGTTTATTACACACTCGATTTGGATGTTAAAAGTGAATTTAACTTGTTTAGCCTATAGCTTAGCTCGAGGAGGCTTGATTTACCGCAATTTGTAGGCCTAAGTTATGCGGTCGGGACAACGTCATTTGTAACAGCTTTGTAGGTGAGGCCTACACTGCGCCAATGAGATGAGTTGACCCAAACTGTTTACGTGAACAGTTTGGATCAACCAAACTGCACCCCCAAACTACAACTTTCTAACAGCCCATGTGTGTTATAAACCCTGAAATCAATTCAGGTACTCCTGAATAACTACATTATAATTTGTTTATCTGATGAAAGAATTAGTCATTACTGCTTATTCACATGCTGGTCAGTACAGTTTAGGCGTACAAGTTTACATGATACCTAAATACTGACACATAACCTTGTTAAATTGTCTCAGGGAATCCATAGGAATGGCCTATATGAGCCAAGGCAAATGGTTATGCCCTAGATATTATTAAATTACATTTAGATGTTATTTTCAATACCAGAGCTGGTAGAAACATTGTCTATAGTATTTGCTTGAATGCATTAAGACAGACTATAGTACAACTCATTTAAATGCTATTAAAGCAGTTCGGGTAGATGGGTCACAGTGAGGCAAGGATAGCTGGACTATGCTCGAGGTAGACTTCAGATCATGTAGGCCCCTACAGCTATGACTGCGTAATGTATGATTCAAATAGAACTCTTTAAATACACAAAATACAAATATGCCAGGAGAAATGTATCTTGTAATAACCAGATGCGTCTAAAGTGGAAACGAGTGGGTATGACCTTGGGGTAACTGGTCACTATATTATATGGCAAAACAAAAGCCCATAATACCAAAGGTTATACTATGCATTACAAGCTACAAATATAGCCAATCAATAATATAAGTTCCTCGGACAAAACATATGTGACAGAATATATTTGTTATAAGATATGTAAAGAGTTGTCATCCCCTTTAGCTAGTTCCGCACAATTACACTCCCTATCTATCTTATACGTCAAGATACTAGACAAGCTGACCCTCACTGTAACATTTGGCGGCCCCCCCCCCCCCCCCCCGAGGAAACACAATAATCACGGGCCCCGGCGGGGCCCCCCAAAGACACCATTCTCGCACTCAAATGTACATGGGGGTGTTGGGGCCCCAATTTTCTAGAAATCACCAAAATGTTTATCAGAGGTCCCAATTAAACCTCAAACGGACTCTCCGCGGCCCCCGCGGCCCCTGCGGCCCCTGCGGCCCCCACCATATAAACTAAAAATATTAATTTCAAAATTTAATTAATAGAATACATTTATATTATCTTCTACAATCCTTGCATCGCATTTTAAGTAAATCTCATAACATTGCAATTTTGCCTAAAGATCATGGTCCTAATTTAAACCTCAAATGGGGTCTCTATTAGCTACACTGACTTAGGACAACTAATTTAAGGTTAGGGTTAGGGTTATAATAAGCATTGTTATCAATCCAGGTACTCCATTCCACCAAAGAACCACACAAAATCGTCATTTAAAATGGTGATTTAAGTTTTTAATTGTTTAAAAATTGAAAAAATATTCAAGTTTTGGGAGGGGCCCTGTGGGGCCGCGGTAGGTATATAATCATGAATATATGGGGCCCTGGGGGTGTTTAGGCAGAATTTGGCACCCCGATCCAAAATCGTTCCCAGGAGGCCCCCCCGGGGCTTCCGCTTTCTTGGCGGCCCCGCGGGCCCCTATCCAAGCAGTGAAGAGCGTTGGCACACCAAGTATCTTGACATGCCTCCTATCTATACCTTTGGTGGATTAAGTTGGTCATCTTATGGAATCTTCAGGTCACATGACCCAATAGCACAGCCTACTGTTCAACCTATATTGCACCTGTGTGGCATGATAAGAAACAAATGACACGTAGACACAATGCCCATAATGAGGTCCACAGCTGTCCACAGATTTAAGAATTAATTTACATACATTAATTCGATGGTCCAAGCATTCAAGGTGAGCTAAACTTTTGTATAACTCAATCCTGTTTCATTTGCACAAACATTGGGAAAGCTTTTAGAGAAGAGGTGTGATTATATAAATGACGTCGCCTTATTCAGGTAGAAATGTCAAGTGACCTTAACATGTCTGGTGTCTAGTTCCGGCAGTAGCTTTATTTGCATTGTTGGTATTCCAGGAATCTGCTTTTATATACCTACATTGAGCGGTGAATTTCAAAATCATGTTTCAGTGCCTTTTCTTGTCTTTCATTCGATAAAGGCCCACACTTGATAGCATGGTTTCCTCATGATAAGCATTTTGCTTCATACTGGGAGCAGGCCTATTTAAATAGCGTTTTTTAAATGTCCCGTATGATGATACAGCAATACAGTTGTAAAGGTCCAGTAAAAAGTAGTTTGCGTCCCCTTTTATGATTCTCTCGGATAACAACTGGTCGATCAATTGGAATATTGTCTTGCACCATGCGGCGGTGATGATTTCAATGAATTGTTCATAATTTAAAGTATAATCTTTTCGGAATTTGAATTTATCAATTTATTTCTATTGCTTTGTGTTATTATTTAAGTAATGATGATCAGTTATTCCTGAGAAAATGTACCAATTACACTTTTTTTTTTCTCAATAGTGATATAAAATACCAATATGTTACGCTCTCTGCCCACTCCGCCACAAAAAAAGTAATTACAGGTTCAATCTTACTGGCTGTGAGTTTTGTTTGTATTGTATTAGAACGCAAGGATTTACTCATCTACTTCAGTTTTAATCGCCCTCGTTCTCATTGAATATGAGGGATACACTTCCGCCTGATGTATGTGAGGGGCGTACTGAATAGAGTAACACAGTCTGTATCCGTTCAAATAGAAGTGTATTTATTTCAATTGGTGTTTGTCAGTCTCAGCATCAATTTGATTCATTATAAGACAATTTTAATTTCATCACTGAACCCAGGAAGGACATTTCCCCCCAGGGAGGACAATTACATTACATTTTCCTGTACTAATATTATTACATTTATTATAAAATCCACTAGAATCAGCTCAAATGAGATTGACAGTGGTTTTATGACTAAATTAAAGTACATTATCATCATCAGCAAAGTGTTGAATGATAGAATACTTTACCATTTCATGTAACTTTATGTACGTATTATATAAATAATGTATTATATAAATGGTACATGCCTTGTTGTTGTTTCGACAGGTAACCATTAACCCACTATAATTGCTTCCCATTGATATTATGATATTTTAGTGATCAAGAGCTAAGAGTATTGGTTAAGGATAACATCTACAGTGCAGTGCCAAGACGTATGATTATTTATCAATCAACCATCGTCCATCAACACGGAGCAGTATATGTTGAGTGAACATCATGTACTGGGTACGTTTTGCTTATCATATACCAGGCGTTGTCACACTTCAGTACATGTAGTTATATAAATTATGTTTTTATGTTCTTTTTTGTATCTTATTATTTGTATATACTTTAATCCAATAAGCTCACAATGTACATTGCTATTCTCAACTTATGATTTGATGTTAGAAAAAACGGGAATAACTACAACGAAAATTATATATATAATGGTAACTGATTGATTCGTTCTACACATCAGTTTTTTGTCTAATTTTACATGAATATCTGACCACGTTGACTATATTGACACATATATGATGTTTTGCGGTTTGCTCAGTGAAAATAACATATTTCTGTGATGATACCTAGTTATTACCGTTCTGCTAATATCTACATGTAAAAGTTCACATATAAAAAGATATTTTACTTTTTAGGAGATGATATAATTTCAGTGTAGTATAATTTTAGAGTCTGAGCTGTGTTCTATCAGGCAGGGTATATGGAATACCCCTCCTGCCCCCTCCCCAACCCCCGCCCTCTCCTCTCCCCCGTCATGTAACATGGCTATATCTGTAGTAAGGCCAAAGGTGCAGGTTGAACTGAAAGAGGGGTTTTCTCAACCTCTGCCTGCATCATGGTGGAAAAGTAGGTCATCTGATATTGCCGAAAATTGGTTCTTTACAGTTGAAACGAACAACACAGCCTAAATCCACCTGGCTTTAACATATTTTTACGGACAAAACATCCCCAAAGCCAGGTAACCTCACCTGGGTCGAAAGTAAGCAATGTTGAAAGTTTGAAATCAGTTCATAGAGGCAGTGAAAACGTTTTTACAACTATGTGCAGAAAATGAACTGGTTTGGACGCCATAGTCCAGCACTGTGGTCGCCGGAAATCGGTTTGCTGGGGCAGACGAAATAACTAGATTTAAGTTCTTTGAAAACATTATTTAGGAAAAAGTAATACCTTACTGGAGACAAAATTAAATCATCTTGAAAGTTAGAGCCCTGTACATGCTGCAAGGGAATAGCCTTTTAAAAGTGTGTAGTGTGAATGTGGTTTCATACACAACAAATGGATGGATTTTTATTTTAATTCAGCGCAAAACATTATGTAACGAGTATACTATATCACAGCCGTTGCTGACACTAATGAATCAATGTTTATACATCAAATCAAATATTATATATACAAAATGTGTGGATATAAGTATTGTACCTTAGACCACACTGGTATCAAGGGCCATATAATGTGATAATTCACCATCAAAGAAAGTCTGTTTCCATACATTCTTAATCCAATAATAATAACTTTATTCATGTTGACTTAAGTAATTTTATGCCTGTTCTCTCTCTTGTAGTTTCACGAAATCAGTGACTTCTTGGGGGTAAGTATTTTTCTCATCTCTTCAACAAGATTATGTTTCTTATATCATGCTGTAGGCAAACTAGTATATCCAGTATATCTATATCTTTCCTAGTGTATACATTTCATGAGGTTTTGATATGAATGTTTCTCTGGGATGTATTAAAGTGTTTTGGAAGTGATAGAGTTACTTTAAGGTTAGAGGATAGCCTATCCTGACTATATCAACAACTATAATAATATTGAAAATTATGTTTCTTATATCATACTCTTGTCAAACTAGTATATCCAGTATATCGATATCTTTCCTAGTGTATACATTTCATGAGGTATAAGAAATAAATCTTATTTCTTTTTTGTCTCTTGTAGTGTGTTATATTGGTTGTATCGTTGATATTCATAGTAAGTATTTCCTGCATTTTCTTATCGTTCTCCACCATTTGATATGAACATTTCACTTGGAAGTATGAGAGTCTGTGTGAAGTGATAGAATTTCTTCATGGCTAGAGGATAGCCTATCCTGACTTTATCAAAAACAATAATAATATTGACAATTATGTTTCTTATATCATGCTGTTGGCAAACTAGTATATCTAGTATGTCTATATTATTCCTAGTGTATAATATCATGAGGTATAAGTAATAAATCTTACTTCTTTTTTGTCTATTGTAATGTGGCAAATATGTTGCATTGTGGATATGTGTAGTAAGTATTTCCTGTATTTCCTTATGGTTCTCCACCTTTTGATATGAATATTTCTCTGGGATGTATTAAAGTTTTTTGGAAGTGATAGAGTTACTTTAAGGTTAGAGGATAGCCTATCCTGACTATATCAACAACTATAATGATATTGAAAATTATGTTTCTTATATTATCTCTCTCTTGTAGTTTCACGAAATCAGTGACTTCTTGGGGGTAAGTATTTTTCTCATCTCTTCAACAAGATTATGTTTCTTATATCATGCTGTTGGCAAACTAGTATATCCAGTATATCTATATCTTTCCTAGTGTATACATTTCATGAGGTATAAGTAATAAATCTGACTTCAGTTTTGTCTCTTGTTGGTTGGCCAGGTCGTTGCATGTTGCATATTCATAGTAAGTATTTCCTGCATTTTCTTATCGTTCTCCACCATTTGATATGAACGTTTCTCTTGGTAGTATGAGAGTCTGTGTGAATTGATAGAATTTCTTTATGGTACAGTTAGAGGATAGCCTATCCTGACTTTATTAACAACAATGATAATATTGACAATTATGTTTCTTATATCATGCTGTTGGCAAACTAGTATATCTAGTATGTCTATATCTTTCCTAGTGTATAATATCATGAGGTATAAGTAATAAATCTTACTTTGGTTTTGACTCTTGTAGATGGGCATATTTGTTGCATTGTTGATATGTGTAAGTATTTCCTGCATTTTCTTATCGCTCTCCACAATTTGATATGAATGTGTTGATATCCTGTAGCAGTGATATCACAATCAAATCTTAGTAAGCTTTGGTGGGAAATTACTCATCTTGAGCAGGATAACATAGGAAAATCATTAACTTGGTAGAACCGGGAGTATCTCTAGCAGGGAAGCGGTACTGAGCTAGATTTTATTGACAAACAGGAGAGCCTGGTAGAGGTGGTACACAGGGCCACATCAGCTTATAAAATGTCTCTGAATAATATATTTAAAGGGACATAACCTAATATATTAATCACCCATAGTAATAATAAATATTGATGATTAATGGTACTGAATGTAAACTCTGAAACCAGGGGTGGGTCAGGTTCCTAGCTGAGAAGATTTGATATTGACAAAAGTTTTCATGGGAAGTATGGTACACTTGATGAGAGTGTGTGCACAGTGATAGACTGACTTCAAGGGGCTAGAGGGTAGCCTATCCTGACTATATTAACAATAATAATAATATTGACAATTTAGCTCCGTTTCTAGACAAAGTATTTATTCATTAATTTATTCGTTAGTCATATGGTCTAATGTGTGTGTGCATGAATTCATAAATTATCAAATATTCAATGGTTTGTACATAGATTGACAACAGGGGATGGCTGACCTTGGCAACATTCAATTCAATTCAATTCAATTCAAGACATTTTTTATTTGCAATTAGCGTTGGTTACAAAAAGGAGGTCCCAGTTTTGAAACCTCGGTTCCAAGTCTTCCTGTGGGTTCCTGGGTTGGTGGTTTCCAAAACAAGCTTACAATAAGATATTATGATATAAATTTCATGGCTATGTTTCTATTATCTACTTAACTAGTTTAGTTGGACATTAAATGCCACAACTGGCTAAAAGTAAGTTGTAATAACTGGCTAAGTTGTACTAACTAGAGCATACAGTAAAATCAGGGTAAGATAATAACAGTGCAATCAAACAGTAGTTGGTGATCTGTATAGTCGGTCCAGACCAAGAAGAATTTTACAGAAACAACAATAAAAGTACATATAATAAAATACAATACAATACAATATCATAGTTATTCAACATAAGATCTGTAACAGATCATGAGGTAGGTATAGTAACATATTGACATACACGTACATAGTTTAGTATAATGGTAGGGGGTGTTCTTATAATATTTCAATTTCATTTATGCAGGGGTGAATAATTTTGCTAAAGGTTTTCCGGTCTTGTACTTGGTGAGCAGCAGTTTCAAGCGAATTCCAATATTTAGCCGCTTTATAAATAAAAGAGTTTAGAATTTTTGCAGATTTTGGCTGTAGTAATTTTAAATTACGTCTGCCTTTGGGATGACTCCTGGTTGAGATTTTTCTGTTATCTAAATTGGATTCATCTGTAGCCATGAAGTGGCTTAGATTAATTATATGTTTTTGTCTCCTTTTGTTTAAAGAGATAAACCACTGTTATACGCACTGCTGCAGGCGGGAGTTAAAGGAACTAATGCATGAAAAATAAGGATTGACAGTAATTTTTTCAAACTTTGTCTTGAGAAAGTACATGGTTGGAGGATAACAAAAAGCAAACAAAAAATGGATCTCAGCATATTCTTTTTCTTTCTAGAGACCAGCAAAGTTTAGTATTGAAGTATGTGGGAAAAATGGATATTTTCTCAGTTTTTCCAAGATTTCAGACAGACAAATAACATTTTTCAATTGAAATGTCTTCTAAACATAACCACTATAGATATTTACCCTCATGTATGAAAGAACAGGGTATCAACATATTTTGAAATATATTATTTAGCATTGAAAATCTTCAATATTCCTGTTTTTAACTCACCGGGATGCAGATTCAGTTGAATAACTTTTTTAAAAGGTTGGTGACCCCCATTTTTTATTGCTTGAAAGGGTAAAGCAATATGTTAGCTATGTTTATAGATATTTTTAGGAGAAAGTTATTTTCAATTTTTTTTTCATACTGAAAAAACGAAAAAATTGTCCTTTTCTCATAGACTTCTATAGTGAACAACCATAAATTTTGAAGCCCCCTAAAATGAAAACTAACCCGGTGACATATTGTTTTTATTGGCTTTTTGAATTCACATAACCTTGTTCTTTCACGAGGCAAAGTTTAAACAAAATCTTATTTTCAGTTTTTTTCCCAGTTGAACTGTGGTTTATCTCTTTAAGTGTAGTAAGTTCAGGTCTAAATGTTCTTGATCTACATTTATGTACTTGGTTTTTCCAAAAATGATTCGAAGTGCCGAATTTTGTAAGGACTGGAGCTTACCAAGTAGTGTTTTTGGTCCGGAATCATACAAGTAGTCACCAAAATCGAAGTGTGGCAGTATGGTCATTTTATATAAGTCTTTCTTGCTCTTCTCAGTTAAACAGTGCCTCACTCTATACAAAAGCCTCAATTTTGTACTAACTTTATTTCTGATAATATTTATATGTTTGTTGAAAGAGAGACCCGTGTCCATAGTTAGACCTAGATATTTATACTCCTCTTTTATCTTTAATTTGATTCATGTTGACTTAAGTAATTTTATGCTAGTTCTGTCTCTTATAGATTTGGAAAACATGTCACTTCTTCTTGGATGTAAGTAGTTTCTGTATCCTTTTAACATTATTATGTTTCTTATAATCATGCTGTTGGCAAACTAGTATATCCAGTATATCTATATCTTTCTAGTGAATACATTTCATGAGGTATAAGAAATAAATCTTACTTCTTTTTTGTCTCTTGTAGTGTGTTGAATACGTTGTATCATTGATATTCATAGTAAGTATTTCCTGCATTTTCTTATCGTTCTCCACCATTTGATATGAATGTTTCTCTTGGAAGTATGAGAGTCTGTGTGAAGTGATAGAATTTCTTCATGGCTAGAGGATAGCCTATCCTGACTTTATCAAAACCAATAATAATATTGACAATTATGTTTCTTATATCATGCTGTTGGCAAACTAGTATATCCGGATAGTGTGGACCGCTGAATGGATTGTTCTAATAGTTTGGTTATATTTCTGACTGCCTAATATTGTTTTTATATAATACAAATGAAGCATTTTCGCGGAAACGACCCATCCCGAACCGCCCGTCATGATCATTGAGCTGAGGCTGTCAGTTGACTGACCCAGTTACGCATGGCATGGCCATGGCTTACCGAGGAGTTCTCGTTCAGATATTTTGCTCTGAGTTTGCCTGCTAAGCTGGTCGTATGGGTTAGGCATACACCACCCCAACGACCAGCAAGCGGACAATAAGATTTTAGCAGAAGAATATATATTTCGTTACTGTTTTAATGGAATAATCGCGGAGCTTCTAGCTTCAATATGACAGCAATACAAGGCCACACATTGTTGTGATTCTACGATGGCGGAAGAGTCGACGGAGGCGCCGCTGGTGTCTCTTGATGGAACTAAGCGGCTGTTCCCTCCCCTCCGACCTAGTCTGCGGCTGCGGCGCTTCCAAGAAGCCTCGAGTTCCCCTCTTGTTGTTTTGTTACGGGTGACTGCCCTCACTTCGAATGTGCAGTAAGCGATAACTTTTTATTTTATCAGTATATTACACATGTTCCCATTTGAACCTTGCTACCCTTGACTGACTCTAGCTTCTGGGATGGGTTAGAAAGTTTCTGACCAAGAAAAATCACGAAAACAGGCCTTCGAAAGACAGTGTCGGTACATAGTCCGTTTGAGCCTTGGGGGGGGGGCAACCGGTGACGTCATTTGAGTGATAGCTTGCGCTATCCTGACGGATAGCGGTCCGGGTTGTGCTCATCTAGTATATCTATATCTTTCCTAGTGTATAATATCATGAGGTATAAGTAATAAATCTTACTTCTTTTTTGTCTCTTGTAGTGTGGCAAATATGTTGCATTGTGGATATGTGTAGTAAGTATTTCCTGTATTTCCTTATCGTTCTCCACCTTTTGATATGAATGTTTCTCTGGGATGTATTATGTTGATTATGTTATGTATGAATGTGTTGATATCCTGTAGCAGGGATATCACAATCAAATCTTAGTAAGCTTTGGTGGGAAATTACTCATCTTGAGCAGGTTAACTTAGGAAAATGATTAACTTGGAAGAGCCGGGTGATTCCAGGAGGAATATGATGTACATTTCATGTTTATTGTGAAGTATGTTCAAAATCGGTACATGAATAACAGTAAAGGGGTGTCTCCACTGGCTGCGGTAAACTCTGCATTAGGTCTTTGCTTGGTCTACTTTTCAAACTCTGCGATTCTATCAATATTAAATGGGGTCTCCACTGGCTGTGGTAAGCTCTGCGGTAAGCATTGCGATAGAAAAACAGGAAATTATATTCAAGCACAGTTCATGTGCAGACCAACCATAGCAGTGGAGACCTGTTCTGCGGCTGTATCTGCGGTTGTATTGCGGTTGAATTACAGCTAAAAATGTGAGTTTCTTGTTGTGCGATTTACGCAGCAATCTTTCAACCTGTTGAATATTTTCTGCGACTGAAGTCCCTCTGCAACGTGATTAGGGCTCTACAGCAAGGGTTGCGATTGAAATTTGCAGTGAAAACTGTTCTAGCTGTGCTTGAACTGTGGTTGGTTTACAATTCATTTAACATTGCCGACTTTTTAAAAGTAGTTGCTGCTCAGTTGAAATTATAATGTTGAATACTGTACAATTTGAAATTATCACCACGTTTTATTTTAGCCAAGCAAAATTTACATTTCTCATCATTATGGTCTAACCTCTAACTTGTCCCTTAATTCAAATTAGCTTCAAATAGCTAGATTGAGGCCCAACAATTAAATGATACAATTTTTAATGATAATGAATCATTACACAAAGATTAATAAACAATTCCCCATAACACTAACCCTTATTGACACCCCTGTAGATAATATTTACCTGAAATACAAATATTTAGTAGATCGGCCCATAAATGTGACCAAAGCTTAAACAGAAACATTCCCCATTTGTGAATGGGATTTTCAAGATTTCTGGTGACAATACATCCACCAGAATGTTGCTGTAATTCTAGCTTGCCCGTCAGCTTATGACCAATAAGTTCACCGTCCTGCGGACACTTAATTTGGTCCATATATTATTTGTACATAGGTCAGAGGTGAAGGTGGAAGAAGTATTCCTCACACCTGTGTGATTTGCACTACGCTATTCATAAACAAATGCTTGCCTAAGTCATTATTCACTATTGTATATTCTACCCTACGCCAATCATTTTGCATTTACCCACAATATAACAGATATCATTTGATTTTTTCATACATTTAGTGACCAGTTTCAAAACCTAGCTTGCCGCCTCCCTTGAACCCTTAACATTAATGTTGTCTGATTACAGCACTTGAACCCGCAGAGACTAGGGCAAAAGGCAATAACCAATTAGAAGAAGTAGAAGAATACAAGTACATAGGGACTGTCGTTGACAGTTCACTAACTTTTAATGGACATCTAAATTCAATAAAGAGAAAGATTTCCCATATAATCTGGCTCTTCAGGCATCTAAGAAGTCGATTGAACCAGTATCTTAGTGCACAAGTCTACAAATCTACCATACTTCAATTAATTGATCAATCAGATATTTTTTATGATTCGGCCTCAACATCAAATATAAAATTCCTTCAAACTTACCAAAATAGAGCTTTAAGAATTATAACAAAATCAAATAAATACCAAAATGTAGACCACTTTCATACCTACTTCAACCTTCTTCCATTAAAGCAGAGGTGGAGGCTTCATATCCTTCAGCAAGCAAACCAACTAAAAATCAATCCTGAATATCTAGATTTAAGAACTCTACAAACTCGCCAATTCCAGCAGGGAAAAATTCTATTTAAATGTCCATTGCCAAGACTTGAGTTAGTCAGGCGTTCATTATATTATAAACTGCCATATTACTGGAACAGACTGGAAGCGGACCAACATTACATTGAAAACCCAACACAATTCACTAATAACATAAAAGAAACCAGTATTTGGTTTGATCAAAAATGTGTATACTGACTCTTATGTATGTTACACCGTTCCACTCAGTTCCTTCTTACACAATAAGTCAGACTCCATCTCCCCACTCCTCTCCTCATTTGATGCAAATGTATAATGTATATACCCCAGCTCCAATACAATTACAATTACATCTATTCTTAACAATCAATACCTTAAAGCCTCAATTTGATACCAATGAATGTATAATTCAATGATTACTTATCCTCCTTTGATATTGACTACCGGTTGGTAGGGCGGTAGAGAATATGGTCTTGACTTTAATGTCCACTTTATGTTATGTAGTTATAATCAATAATATATATGCGGTAATATCTTGATGATTAAACAATAGTTAATTACTTAAGACCAACTTGTGATAGAGGCCACCATTAGAGCGTTGAACTAATGGTGGATTGTTACCTCTATCAAATTGTACCAACAGTGTTCAGTAGGGCTCGAGCTCCTCCCATCCCTGGGAGATTGACCCACTGACGTGCGTCCTTTGATGGACTAATAAATGTAACAACAACAACAACAGATTCTAGACTAAGTAATTATTTATGAGTCAATTATTTATGGTCTGATGCACATGACGACATGCGATTGACCACAGGGGGTTGCTGTCCTTGCCCAATGATAATCATTGGCATAGATTGCAAGAAAGTTGAGATGGTGAGACACAAGCAAGGTTTGACACCAACACTTGAAGGACCATGAAAAGAAAGTTCAGTTAATCAGCTCAGAAATGATGGCTGCATTTGATTTAATTTGCATTAATTGAACATGAGTTAGCACAGAATTACACATGCGTAGTAAACTGCAGATTTGTGGACTTGAGTCATGAGTTTTGTGAAAGGACTTAACAAACAAGGGTAAATTTGTTTGCCCAAGTTCACTGACACAGTTACAAGTGTAAAGTGAAAGAGCTTAATTTGAACATCACAAGTATCTCGTTCCGCAGTCTTTCCTAAGTCTGTGGTGTAAAGCGATGATGGGGTCCCACTTGCAATAAAGGTGTACTTATTGCCTACCACCCGCAAAGGGGTGTCTGCATTGAAGACTTTTCGATGATCATGTACTACCTCCTGGCAGGACTGATATTTGTGTCTGACACTGGTAGGTTGGTTGGTACAGCAGTGTCACTGTGCTGTTATTGGGTGGACCCACTACACTGCCCTGTCAAGGAGATCACTTTGTGCCCTAGACTCCCATGTGCGACAGGTGTTTTCATAAAACACTCCCACGCACAAGTACTAGGATGAGGCCTTCACTTTGCCCTTGCATCTTGGCCTACTCCCGCTACTACTCCCGCTACTACTCCCGTTTCTTTGCTCCCGCTACTTTTAGACAGGAGTAGTAGCAGGAGAACATGTTTGATTTGATTTGAAGCGGCTACCACCCGTTACTTCCCGCTACTTTGGAAGTAGCGGGAAGTAACGGAAAAAGAAAAGGAGCAAAGAAAAGGGAGTAGTAGCGGGAGAAGTAACCGGCCAGTGGAACCCAGCCTTTACTCAAACTTTTTGTGACCCAAGTGGGTCAATGGATAGGTGAAAGCCCAAGTGTACATGTCAATATCTGGGGCTATGGACATCCTCATCAGCATCGCCAAACTTTTCAGTGTACCAATTGGAGAGATGCCTTTACCCCGAATGGAGCCGTGTGGAACGTACCTAGGGTGACCCTTCGGGGGCAGCATAGGGATGCTCTCAGTCATAGATACAGTGTGTGGACATGGCGTGGGGGGCGGGTGTAAGGGAGGGGAAGGGGGAGAAGGGGGGACGGTGAGGGAGGAGGAAGGGGAGGGGAGTAGGAGGGGAGGGGAGAGGGGGACGGGGGTGAAGAGAGGGAGGGGGTGAAGAGGTGGATTGATCATGGGGCAGAGGGGGAGGGGGAAGGGTCAGGGGTAATGGAGAGAAGGCGGAATGAAAGTGTCAATTGAAAGAGGGGAAAGTAAGGAAGAGGGTGGCAGTCAGAGGGAGGGATGTGTCTATGGTGGGGGTGGGTTATGGGGAGGAGGGGATAAGGGGAGATTG
This sequence comes from Sthenelais limicola, assembly GCA_942159475.1. Classification (NCBI taxonomy): domain Eukaryota; kingdom Metazoa; phylum Annelida; class Polychaeta; order Phyllodocida; family Sigalionidae; genus Sthenelais; species Sthenelais limicola. The sequence goes on from OW804097.1 coordinate 7,087,903, forward strand.
CTGGGTGGTTAGTCTCTGAGGTTGTAGGGGGTTCCGGTTGTCTGTGGCCTCAGGGACTAAACCAAGTGGTTTACCCCGAGGTTTAGTCCCGGGGCAAATAGACATATGAGTAATTCTCCCAATCGGGTGTCATTTTGTTTTCCAACCTAGGGTGTCTACAACCTTTATTTGGGATAATCACACATAATTATAACCCTTTTATTTGAATTCATTGGCAAAAATGAGCCTGTGGGAACCCCACTTTTAAAGCTCTTATGCCAAAATCTTCGCCGCTATTGTGATAAAGGCTTGAAAATATGTAATAATCATGGAATTTGAATATAATACACAGCCTGATTTAGAACTTATATTACTTCTGCAGATGAAAAATGGTTTCTATAGACATGCACAAACGTTCATTATTATGAAAAAACACAATATTCATGTTATCATATAATAAAATGGATATATTTACAAAAACGTTTGGCTAGAACTAGGCCCTCATTTGCCATCAATTTAATTTTGCTAGACGAATTAGTGAGCAATATATCTCATTTTTACACTAAATCATTTGATTAATTGAGCTTAATGAGGCTGAAATAAGGCAAAATCATAGGGAAAATATCGGTATTTGAATCATAGGTTTAGGATCGAAATATTGCTACCAGCCTTCCCAAACTTCACATGCATCATGCTGATATTCCCTGCTATATGTCCACCACAGATCGTAGAGATTCAACGAATTTTATTTTTTCTAAAAAACATGGTCTTCTGAAATCAAATGCTGCCCGTTTGGGAGAATTACTCATATCTTCATTCATTGACCAATAATCAATTGATTACATTTTATTACTTGTAGATAGACTCGGAGCAGTGTCATTAAATTAACCTCTTTCTACTCATGCCCTTGAAATGATATCTAGCAAATTACAAACCAACCATATGCAACTATATGCCAGAGATAACCTTAAAGTGGAATAGATCACTTTAAGAAAAGGATTAATCCCCACCTCTTTTTCCACAAAGAACCACATCTGTTAATGGGGCCATGAAGCATGTTTAATGGGGCCTGCCATTGTGGTCAAAGTTCACCACATGATAGGAAAAAGTTGAATGTTTTCTTTCGCCTAATTTAATTGTTTATAAATACTTGGGAGTAGGGCTGATACTTTATTTTTTAGATTCAGTTACTAGTGTATACAGTGGGTAATTCTCCCAATAGGGTGTCATTTGGTTTCCCAGCCTATGGTTTAGATAAGATGTATTTGGGATGATCACACAATATTCTTTAACCCACTGTCCTTCATGTAAGATAGCAGAATAAGCTCTTTAATTATTGAAAGAAATCAAGGAATCTTTTTATTCATAACGGAATAATATTTCTACAAGTTATGTACATAACAGGCTTCGGCCAAAGGGAAGGACCCGGAAAACTCCAGTCGACCCATATAAGAAGTGAGGTGGGGGTTGAGCAAAGGAAGCCGCTTCATAGTGCTACAATTCAGTCAAAGTTAGTGAGTAGTGCAGGAACTGGTTGTGTGGCTCAGGCACCTGTTAGTATGGAGTTCGAGCTGGCTCAAGGTCAGTCACTTCTGAAAACAGGAGATGCTAGCTCGTTGCTGGAAGAGAACACCCGTCCGGATGAGATTAGATCCCCGGATAGCTCAGAAGATTGTCCGTTGTTGAGGTGGGGACAACCCGGGTACCAGGCTGCTGATGGACAGATTGTTGTTGTGGGTCAGAACTCCAACCGGACTGCCGGGATTCAGAAAGTTTCTGTCTGTGAACTGAATACGCTGAAGATCCCAAACAAGATTATTGTTCACGAGAGATGGTACGCCCCTGTGGGATTGGGTGGAGGATTAGGAGACTTCTCGGTTGACCCAGGCGCGACTACAAGACTAGTAACCAAACAATTCTATGACTCCCTCCCTGAGTCACTCCAGTGGACTTGATTCATGGAGTGGAGCCGGGAGGACTTGATTTCCCATGTCGTCTGGCGTTTGTTGAAAATTTAAGGCAATGGATGAGAGAAGGGCATCAGTTTGTCAGAGACAATCTTGGCGTTGCTGCAGTGCACCAAAAGAAAGTATTTGACAGACGTGCAAGGCCCAGGCGCTTTGAAAAGGGGGATGTGGTCTATCGTTATTGCCCCCCTAAGGCCAACAAGAAGATCAGACCGAAGTGGGATGGGCCTTTCAAGGTGCACGGATTCGTAGGGGGTACTACGTACGAATTGGAAACCACTGAGGGCATTGTGAGGTACCACATTGATTACCTCAAACCAGCATTTGATGATAAAGGGCCTATTCAGGCAGTGCATTTGAGTAAAGCTCAGGAGTTCCAAAGGTTGGAAAAAGCTGGTCGAGATGTGCTCCGGTGGGAAGGTGGTAAGGTTCTACCAGGTGTAGAGTGTCCTGTGAAAAAGAGAAAAAACAAGATTACCATACGGGTTAATCCTGTTGGTAGACCCAAGAAGGCAGACAAGCAGAAGAAGCAACCTGTACCAGTTGTTCCTTTACGTGCCCCTAACAAAGGAGCTAAGGGGAAAGAAGGGTCCGGTTGTGAAAAATGTTCCTGTGAATCAGAATGTTGTTCCTGCCAAGAGAGGTGTAGGCAGACCTCGTAAGGTTAAGGTGACGGACACAGTTTTGACTGTTCTGCGCCCTATTCCTCAAACAGATCTGCCGAAACCTCCGAAAAGAAGGAGGGGTAGACCTAGGAAAAATGTTATAGATACCTCTGTGAAACGGACCAACAATCCACTGACCATAATTGCATTGAGGAAACACATGCATAAAGCCCCAGCCCAGTTGCAATGTGGAACCTAGTGTGTAGTACTGTGGGAAGGCTTCTGGGCAGCCTCCACTAAAATAACACAATGAGAAGTCTGTGAATGATCAGTCGGATTTTGATCATGTCACCCTTTACGGCATTTGAGCAATTGAATGATCGGGAAAGAACCAACCCTGTTTGCAATGCTTTGCTGAAATAGTTCTGAGTATGGCTTGACTTCGGTGAAATAATAACTTGTTGGAAGTTAGTTCTCCTTGGAAAGTCTGAATCATCTTTGAAAGAGAGGTGTAATTGCTATAAATCTTGGGATGATGGAGAGTGGGCTTTGCGGACACAGTATCCACTCAGTCTCAGTGGAAGATCAAAAGTCTTTGCAGTAATTACATCACTGTACAACCTGTTGTTGAGGAGAGAACTGTTTGGTGAGTCCAGTTGATCCGTGGCGGGAGATGGCGCTGTGGCTGGGCGGCGACTCAGGTAACTACAGTTACCACGTTGGCCATGTGTGTAGCCTCTCTATCTTGCACCCTTTGCCACTCTACTTCCTACACCGCTTCGGAGAAGTGTCTGGTAACCAAGAAAAGAAGTGAGTAGAATGGGTAAATACTTGCCTGACAAGTGTTACTATGATGCTTACAAGTGACTTGTTAAGTGACTTGCAAAACTGACTCGACGGGGTCAGCCATGTTGGTCCTTGCTTAGGGTGTTGAGGAGGTGAATGTATGGTGTTGAGCGAAGCCTATACATGAGTTCATACATCGATGAGTTCACCTGAATGTGGTGTATCTGTTTCTATGTCATTGTCTGTGATTTGGACCATGTCTCTCAGTTAGGAGTATGTAATACAACTGACTGAGGTGGCCGTGTGCTAACCCTCTGTGCTTTAAATAATATTATGTAACTTGTGTAAATAGCTCTATACTGTTTGTTATGTGCTGTATGTATTTTGGACTGTATGCTATATTGTGTGTGTGGAGTGAAACTTACATTCTGTGTTCATTGTTGTTCCAGACTGTGAAAATGTGTCCGTTAGTTCCGTCAAACATCCGTCCATTGGTTGTTCTGTGTTGACCAGTTATATTGCTTCAGATGTCTGGTAAACCTCACTGGAAAACTGTCTGGGCCTTGAGTCAGGAGTAGATTTCCAGGACATGACAGAGGCTGAAGCAGTTCAAGTGCTGAACGCTGCGGACAATCTCATAATGTTGAATCCGGAAAATGCAGTACCTCTTGGTCAGGAAATGCAACCCCTGGGCCGGGAAGAGGAAGAACCTATGGACGAAGAAGACACATTGGATGAAGATGAGCCTGGGGATGAGCGTGTGACGAAGGAGCTTGCCAAGCCTCCTTCCCCCCTGACTAGTCTGCTTAGATGTTCCTTGAGGAAGTCTGCCTCTCCCCGGAAAGCTGTGCTTATGGGAAGAGACCGTGCAGAGTCATGTTCCCCTCGGCCCCATATCAGAACATCCTCCAGAGGTCGAAGCCCCAGTATCCGCTCCTCCAGTGGACGGATTACTGTGGAAGATATGAACGATAGTGCTAGTGACAATGTGAAGAGTTACACAAAGAACTCAGGTGAAAATGTTAAAGGTGCAGGGAAGAAGTCAAAGAAATCCAGTTCCGGAGGTGCTTGTGAAAAAGGAAAGAAACAAGAGTTGGCAGAGAGTAGTAAATCTGCTACCCCTTCTAGTTCTGGTTATCAATCTGGTTCTTCTAGCTCTGGCTCTTGCGGACATAAGAAGATTAAGAGATTTCATGTCCAACGGGCCGGGTGGAGGAAAGAACAGTTGTCTGGCACGCCGATTTCTCTATTTAGGAATGAATTAAAATCTGCTGCTAGTATTGCTCCCCTGAATCCGGCTAATGACCAGCCGGGAATGAAGATTTTGGGTAGTCTGGTAAGTGATTCTGAGGATAAAGAGGTGCAAGATTGGCAAATGGATCGGTATGAAACAAACATTTGGCCGGATATGGTCCGTCCGGACCGTATGGACCCTGGTACGTACCAGAAAGTACAGGGTGCTCCCCGTCTTTGGGAAGCCGGATTTTGCTGCCCATTCTTGATCTGCCGTCATCTAGAGTTTAATCCGCTTGGGATTAAAGTGTACAGTTCTCGCACCAGATTCTACAGGCACTTATGTGAACAGCATGCCCCCTACTGCCAGGTTTGGGTGTGTCCCTTTCCGCGCTGCCTGCAGGTTTTGGATCGCTGTGTCGAGCTTATCCAGCATTTGATGTATGGTGAGATAGTCCAACATCATCTAAACTGGAAGGATGTGGCTGAAAAAGCTCTTGAAGTCTTGCCTTCGTCTCGACTTAACAGTGCCTTCCAGAGAACAACATTTTTATATGGTTTACATCTCAGAGTGACACGGTCCTGCTCCTGCTTCAGTGCAAAGGCGGCCACGTTCTTCAAATTCTAGCTCGGAGAAGTCCAGCCGTTCCCATGAAGCAGACTTTGAATGTAAGGAGCGTGGGGAGAAGAGGACTAGGTCCGTCTCTAGTGATGGTTCTATGGATTGTGATCCCCCCAGACCAAAACGTGTGTCAAGGAAAAGCCAGCAGTGGTCGGATACCTTGCTGTCCCAGCTTCCATCTCCGGCGACTACTTCTAAGTTGTTGAGTTCAAGTGGGACTGCCGTGTCCAAGGTCCTGGGCCAGGTGTGTGTCGCTGCGGACAGTGCCTGGACCCAGCTGTTAACTCTAGTTAGTGACCTAACTGCGCCTCTTGAAGCAGTTGGACTTATTAGAAAGGAAGTTGAGGCTCTGGTTGTGCTAAAAGAGACTTGTCAAAGTCAGGAGTCCCTGATTCAGGATCAGAGGAAGCAGCTATCCATGAAAGATGACAAGATCCGCGAGTTGATGGAAGCGAACTCTCGTCTACACGCTCTGTTTGAAGCTGATGATAAGGGAACAAGTCCAAGTGTCAGTCAGACACTTGCGCCTAACCCTTCTGGAAGTGTTGTCACTACCCCAAGTGGTTCCGCCATGCTGACCGTGGATCCCAGTCAGATCCCCCAGTTGAGACAGATGTCAGAGTGGCTCCAGAAACTGACAGCTGTGGCCTGTCCGCCGACCCAGTCTTCCGGGCAGTCCGCCAATCAGACCCCTGCTTCTGGCTTTATGGGTCCCTCTACCATTATCCCTAATTGGATGTTTTCTGAAGAAACCAGAACTTCTCCTGCTGCTTGGTCCGTTGACCCCAACGCCTCTGTTTCTTCACCAAAGCCTAACAACAAGGATGAGAAAATGAACACTGACAAGCAGAAAACCGATTGAGTGAGTTTATTCATACCTTTAAAACTATGAACTTGGACTGCTGATTTCATATTTTGTCCACAGACTTTTCAAGAAATTGTTTTCTTGCTGTCTTCAACCACTGGATGCTGCGTGACCAGTAGATAGTTTTCTACTTTGTGTTCCTGGTGTTACTGATGTTCTTCATTGTTGTTACTTATGATATGTACTATTACTTGAAGAGTAAAATCCGAATGATTTTTACTGTTGTACTTTGTACTTTTTGAAACACACTTACCATATACTCTTACTTGGTATTGATTTAATATTAGAGATGTTGCGACCTATATTGGTGTACTGTTAAACCATAGCTAGGACACACATATGCTCCTCATTGTGAATGCTGCCAAGACTTTTTCTAGTACTTTATCAGGTTCGCCTTGTTAATTCTCTTTATTCTTATACCTGAGATTGTTGTGTATTCTTGTACTTTTTATGTGGCTTGACTTTTAATTTGGGATTAAAACTTTCAATTAAAGGGGAGGGTATTGTAGTGGGAATGGTACTTTTCCTGGTGGATCATACTGACATTGCTATTTCTCCCCTTACATTACCTTACATTACCACTAGAAGCACTGCTCTACATTGTACCTTATTTAGCTTAGCAGCTGGTGTATATCACCATTTACCATTCTTATTGTTATAGAGACCTTATGTCTATTTGCATGTTACATTATGTTCATGCCTTAGTTGTTTCTCCTATAAACTCCCTTTCACTTTGTATGTTTATACTCTACATTGTCCTGCTAAAGTCCGGTGGACACCTTGTTCGATTGGTTACAGCTTTGGTGACCCATTCCAATAGCCAAAGCTGTGACAGACCTTGCTTGCGGAGTAGAATAAACAGGAGACTTGTTTTGCAATTCTGACCTTGTGTTGAGACCTGAACCGCGGATTGAGAGAAGTAGACTAGATCGCTACATCTATATCTTTCCTAGTGTCTCTACATTTCACAAGGTATGATAAATAAATCTTACTTCAGTTTTGTCTTTTGTAGATTGGCATATACGTTGCATCGGTGAAATGCGTAAGTATTTCCTCGCAACACACTTTTCTTCGATCTTAGCCCCTCTAATTCTTTGACAAATTGAAAGGGAATTGCATCAATAACTACATGTGTGAATTTAAAGGAAATCCAAGTCCAATCGTAAAATTTGATATTGCATCTGCAATCTATTTCTATAGTTTGCAGAACTGTCTAGGTTAGCACGCTTCTCTGGATATGAATGTGTTGATATCCTGCAGCAGGGATATCACAATCAAAATCTTAATGAGCTCTGGTGGGAAATTACTCATCTTGAGCAGGTTAACTTAGGAAAATGATTAACTTGGAAGAGCCAGGTGATTCCAGGAGGAATACGATGTACATTTCATGTTTATTGTGAAGTATGCTGAAATCGGTACATTAATAACAGTAAGTCTACATTAGAGTGGTCTACAGTTGTTCTTGACATAGTAAGTCTCCCTTCTGTACTCTTGCAAGGCCAAACTGCTACTACTGTCTAAGGTCAAGCTGAGTGGCTCCTGCCTCTCCGAGTCTCTCTTTCAGGGAAGGGGTACTGAGCCAGATTTTATTGACCAATTGGAGAGCCTGGTAGAAGTGGTACACAGGGCCACATCAGCTTATGAAATGTCTCTGAGTGAATATAGTCCAAGGGACATAACCTTAGATATTATTCATCCGATTATCAATGATATCATTAATAAATATTGATTATCAATAGTACTGAATGTGAACTCTGAGACATGGGGTGGGTCAGGTTCCAAGCTGAGAAGATTTGATATTGAACAAAGTTTTCATGGGAAGTATGGTAGACTTGATGAGAGTGTGTGCACAGTGATAGACTTATTTTAAGGCTGGAGGACAGCCTATCCTGAATATATTAACAATTATACAATAATAATACAATAATAATTACAATAATATTTATTTTGACAATTTAGTTCCACTTCTAGACCAAGTATTTATTCATTTATTTATTCAATAGTCATGTGGTCTAATGTGTGTGTGCATGAATTCATGAATTATCAAATATTCAATGATTTGTACTTAGATTGATCACAGGGAGTTGCTGACCTTGGCAACATTTTTAATTCTAATAATGAATAATTTTTTCATGTTGACTCAATTAATTTCATGCTAATTCTGTCTCTTATAGATTGGCAAAATCAGGGACTTCTTCTTGGAGGTAAGTTGCATCTGCATCTTTTCAACATGATTACATAATTTCTTATATTATGCTGTTGGCAAACTAGTATATCTAGTATATCTATATCTTTGCTAGTGTATACATTTCATGGGGTATAAGAAACAAATGTAACTTCAGTTTTGTCTCTTGTAGTGTGGCCAATACATTGCATCGTTGATATTCATAGTGAGTATTTCCTGCATTGTCTTATCATTCTTCACTATTTGATATGAATGTGTTGATATCCTGCAGCAGGGATATCACAATCAAAATCTTAATGAGCTCTGGTGGGAAATTACTCATCTTGAGCAGGTTAACTTAGGAAAATGATTAACTTGAAAGAGCCAGGTGATTCCAGGAGGAATACAATGTACATTTCATGTTTATTGTGAAGTTTGTTGAAATCGGTACATTAATAACAGTAAGTCTACAATAGAGTGGTCTACAGTTGTTCTTGACATAGTAAGTCTCCCTTCTGTACTCTTGCAAGGCCAAACTGCTACTACTGTCTAAGGTCAAGCTGAGTGGCTCCTGCCTCTCCGAGTCTCTCTTTCAGGGAAGGGGTACTGAGCCAGATTTTATTGACCAATTGGAGAGCCTGGTAGAAGTGGTACACAGGGCCACATCAGCTTATGAAATGTCTCTGAGTGAATATAGTCCAAGGGACATAACCTTAGATATTATTCATCCGATTATCAATGATATCATTAATAAATATTGATTATCAATAGTACTGAATGTGAACTCTGAGACATGGGGTGGGTCAGGTTCCAAGCTGAGAAGATTTGATATTGACAAAAGTTTTCATGGGAAGTATGGTAGACTTGATGAGAGTGTGTGCACAGTGATAGACTTATTTTAAGGCTAGAGGACAGCCTATCCTGAATATATTAACAATAATTCAATAATAATACAATAATAATACAATAATAATTACAATAATATTAATATTGACAATTTAGTTCTTCTTCTAGACCAAGTATTTATTCATTTTTTTATTCAATAGTCATGTGGTCTAATGTGTGTGTGCATGTATTCATGAATTATTAAATATTCAATGGTTTGTACATAGATTGATCACAGGGGGTTGCTGACCTTGGCAACATTTTAAATTCTAATAATGAATATTTTATTCATGTTGACTTAAGTAATTTTATGCTAGTTCTGTCTCTTATAGATTGACAAAATCAGGGACTTCTTCTTGGAGGTAAGTACTTTTCGAATCTTTTCAACAAGATTATATTTCTTATATCATGCTGTTGGCAAACTAGTATATCTAGTATATCTATATCTTTCCTAGTGTATACATTTCATGAGGTATAAGAAACAAATGTAACTTCAGTTTTGTCTCTTGTAGTGGGGCATATTTGCTGCATGTTGGATATGTGTAAGTATTTCCTGCATTTTCTTATCATTCTCCACCATTTGATATGAATGTTTCTCTGGGAAGTATGGTACTCGATGAGGATGTGTGAGAAGTGATAGGATTACTTTAAGGCTAGAGGATAGCCTATCCTGATTTAATAGGAAAACAAAATATATTGACAATATAGTCCAGCTTCTAAACTAAGTATTTATTCATTAATTCATTCAAGAATCATGTGGTCTGATGCACATGTGCATGAATTCAAAAATCATCCAACAATCAATAGTATGTACGCCGATTGACCACAGGGGGTTGCTGTCCTTGCCCAATGATAATCATTGGCATAGATTTGCTAGAAAGTAAAGTGAGGACTTCCGGTTTGAAGAGGAAAGACGAAATACAGTGCTGGAGCGTGCTCCAACCTTTTTCCTTTTCAGGCAAAGCTAAAACACAGTAAGAAAGAAATAAAAGTTGACAGAAGCAATCGTTAAGACCCAAAGAAGAAGAATAACAGTTGGATTTAGATAGATCCGGGTAAAGAAGCAAGAAATCAGAGGAGATTGCTTCTCGCCAGTTGCAGGAGATGGTTAGGACTTACCCCCGCCATCTTACACTGGAGGAAACTGTGATCGGTGAAAGTGAATACATAGACAAAATTGACTACTGGCTATGTGAGAGGTGGTTATCTCCCGCGGGCGTAACAATTTCGTATAAGTAAGGGGTGCGTAGCACCCGACGAAATTGTGTAGCACAAGGGAGATCTTTTATTTTCTATTTAAATACGCAATAAATTCGGCATTTTACAATTGTTTATCATTATAATTATGATTATATAATTATATACGATATATTTAGAGTCTTTTTTCCGCGAAAATATTTATTTGAATAGAGAAAATAAGGATTCGAACATGGGACTATTTTTTCAACAAAAATTCCGCCAGAGGGCAATATGATATGTAAATACCGCCCAGAGGGTAATACGGTTTTCCTATGCTGTAGCCTATGGCTTTCCATATCATCCCTCCCAGAGGTATAATAAAGTAGTGTACAGGTGAATGGAGTAGTTGTACGGTTAGTAATGAACAATAGGACTGTATATTAGAACTCTTGTGAAAAGGATTACCGCTTGTGCAAGGACGGATGAAGTAGACAGGAGGAAAAAAACATGCTGCTCACAGTTTTGAAAGGGTAACTACATTTCAACCACAAGGAGTGGCAGGATGGCAAAACGATTCTGTTTGGATTTTGGATTTTGGATTTTGCCACACATTGCTTTCTTACCTCTAGAGATGAAGTTTTATGTTTGTAATTTTGTACATGAAGATTCTTCTTTATATATTCATGTGTTCCACAATTCATGGAATTGTGATGCTGTGCATTGTGGTGCTGGAGCAGAGCAGAGATTGAGTAATCCTCCCTCTGTCTTGGCACCGCTAGTCGTACATTTGGCTCCTCTTCCAGGTCAGCTGAACTAGGTACATGGTAGTTCACTAAACCTGCTGCTACAGGTCGCTTTACTTGATTTGATAACCTTTTCTACACTAGGTGTGCTTTTACCTATTAGAATTTTCAACTTTATTGTACATGACACATTGGTATTGACTCCCTTCTTCCTGGAACATTCTGTACCCTTTCATCCTGTCACTGTCGGGTGGCAGTGTTGGTTACCCAGTAGCCATCTCCAGTACAGAGAAAGAGTTTGTGAATAACGAAAAAAGGCCTAGTAAGGACTGAAGAATCTGGGGTTCTGTGTTTTGGTATTTGCGTTCCGAGCGTATCCAAATGTGATGGGTTCCAGGAAAATGAGTCATAAGTCGCAAAATTGATATTTTTCGAAGTGTTTTATCCACAAGATCTCTTTGTTGAAATGTTCTGATATTTTGACGGTCTATCAATTATATTGGGAGTTCATTGGGAGTTACATTGGGAGTTCATGATATCATATCAAGTTATGTCTGTGACTGCAATGTCTGTCGAGATGGATTGTTGGCAAGATTGATGGATTTACATAACTTTTGGGGAAAATATCAGAAGGCACCCGTATGAATACTGCCATTACCAAATCATGTCCATGTTGGTATTTTCTTTTTTGACAAATTCTATTGACAGAAGTTCTACAATGTGTAGTAGTTCTCATTCGTCACAAAAGGTAATAGATTAAGTTGATGTCATTGCAAATTGTGATATACATCCATTTAGGTTTTTATCATTAATTTAAACTATACATACATTACTTATTGATTTTTATTATTACTCATACCGTTTGCCTGTATGTGGCACATCTCACTCAACCTTTTATACAAACACTCATCATTTTATCTTGTAACACATACTTCTTTTTGTTTTTTTGGCCCATTCTAAGAACATTATGTACATCGATCATATAAATCAGTACTGCTTTTGGTACAGAGTACCAGCTAAGATTACACAGTACAACTTTCAAATCCCTAATCCGAACCAATTCTATATGATTTTGGTATATCTCAAATTTATAGACACATGCAGTCACATAATTTTCTACTCGGTTGTTCCATAGAGTATACCCTCTCAGGCATGAACCTTGTGCACATCATTTGAGGTGCCAGTCGTATCTGTTTTTCAGATAACTTTTGAGGTTTGGCCAGGTTTGATCTTTATTTCTGGCTTCCAAGCTGTTCCACATCTATGGTCCTAGTACATGTGGACTCCTCCTAAAGCTTTCCGTTTTAGGACGGGGTACAATTAGGTTTATGCCCTCGGCCTGTTGCGTCGGTTGAGGCATGTCCTGAACATACTTATCAATGTCTTTGAATTTAAACATAAGGCCCATTACTGTAATACCACCTCACTTCTCCAATAACATTATTTTTGTTCCTCTCCATGATTTCAGCTAAGGGTACAACTGCATTACAGCTTATTAATCTGATACCTCAGTTTTGAACGATCTGAAGTTTTTTGGCATTAGCGGCGTTAGTCATTTTTAGGAATAGCAGTCCGTAGCCTGCCAGGGGCATAATGGGTGTTTTGACGATTACGGATGTTATACGATCCGTTAAATAGTACCTTATTCTTGCTAGTTGGTTTATCATGCCTTGGAACGTATTTCCCAGCTTTGTAAAATGCCTATTAAAATTTATGTTGGCATCAACTTGTTCCCATAATCTGGTGCTGACATTTCTGTACATTTATTTTCAGCTTATTTGCTGACATCCAGCTATAAACAGTACTAGCTATAGCCTGCACCGTTGTTAAGCAATCATGTATCGTGTCCACTGACTGACTGGTATGGCAAATTACATGGCTTCCCTGTCATGCATGCTATATGGTTAATTCTAGCGTTTCCTGTTCCTGTAGAAACACTATATATTATCGTTTCTTGCCAAGTATTCTACACAGGATGAACTTTCCTTTTTGGTGATTTTCAGATTATTGGTTCCTGCATTTTAATCGCGGCCCATCTCAAGGTATGAACTATCATTATTTCGCTTCCAGCATTTTTTGGGTGAAGGAGGGGGGAGCTTAACATTGTCGATTTTTTAAAATTAAGTGAGTGGCATCCCTCGATTAAATCCCCACTAACTACTGTCATGAATATTTGATATGAATGTTTTCAAGGGAAGTATGGTAGACTGGATGAGAGTGTATGCAAAGTGATATACTTACTTTAAGGCTAGAGGATAGCCTACCCTGATTAACAATATTATTAATATTGACAATTTAGTTCCACTTCTAGACAAAGTATTTATTCATTTATTTATTCATTAGTCATGTGGTCTAATGTGTGTGTGCATGAATTCATGAATTATCAAATATTCAATGGTTTGTACATGGATTGACCACAAGGGCTTGCAACATTCTTGATTCTAATAATGATAATTTTATTCATGTTGACTTAAGTAATTTCATGCTAGTTCTGTCTCTTATAGATTGACAAAATCAGGGTCTTCTTGGAGGTAAGTATTTTCCGAATCTTTTTAACAAGATTATATTTCTTCTATCATACTGTTGGCAAACTAGTATAACTAGTATATTCTATATCTTTCCTAGTGTATACATTTCATGGGGTATAAGAAGCAAACCTTACTTAAGTTTTGTCTCTTGTAGTTGGGCAGATATGTTGCATCGTTGATATTCAAAGTAAGTATTTCCTGCATTTTCTTATCCTTCTCCACCATTTGATATGAACTTTTCTCTTGAACGTATGAGAGTCTGTGCAAAGTAATAGAGCTACTTTATGGCTAAAGGATAGCATATCCTGACTTTATTAACAACAATAAAAATATTCTGACTATATTAACAACAATAATAATATTGACAATTATGTTTCTTATATTTTTTCGTATAAGAAACAAATCTTACTTCAGTTTTGTCTCTTGTAGTGTGTCCAATGCATTTCATCGTTGATAATCAGAGTAAGTATTTCCTGCATTTTCTTATCGTTCCCCACCATTTGATATGAATGTGTTGATATCCTGCAGCAGGGATATCACAATCAAAATCTTAATGAGCTCTGGTGGGAAATTACTCATCTTGAGCAGGTTAACTTAGGAAAATGATTAACTTGGAAGAGCCAGGTGATTCCAGGAGGAATACGATGTACATTTCATGTTTATTGTGAAGTATGTTGAAAGCATTACATGAATAAGAGTAAAGGGGTGTCTCCACTGGCTGCGGTAAGCTCTGCGTTTGGTCTTTCTTTGGTATACTTTTCCAACTCTGCGATTCTATCAATATTAGCCACAGATCAAATGCAGGGGTTACTGCAGCATCATTAAAAGATACCATGATTGTGATAGAGACTGCGTCTGGTGCTGTGTCTGCCACATCAGCGTGGGTGGGTCAACTTGTGCATTCTTCTGCCAAGTTGGCAGGTGAAGAAAAAGTTAATTTCTGCCAAGTAGTTTCATTAATGCTCTATTTCATTATACATGTTATAATCCATTTTGGATCTACTTTGAAATAGTAAAGTAACATTGGTGAATTCTCAGCAAACTCATATCTACAGCAACTCACAGCGAGATTTAGGCCCAACATTTAAATGATACAATTATTAATGATAACGAATCATTACACAAAGATTAATAATCAATTCCCAATAAAACTAACCATTGTAGATAATATTTACTTGAAATAGAAATATTTACAATGTGTGAGAGTCATTAGTCACTATTATAATTATATTCTACCCTACGCCAATCTGTTTGCATTTACCCACCATATAAGAGATATCATTTGATTATTTCATACATATGTTATAAGCGCCTTTTTCTTTGGTTAATTTATTCATATCTCTTATGTAACATTGCATAACATTACGTAACATCACATCATATGACGTAACCATATCAATAACCATAATCAATATTCATAACTCATGATAAGCATATTAAATGCAACAATGGTTATAAGGTTACTTCATAGAGGTACCATTTAGTGACCAGTTTCAAAAACTAGCCATGTTATTGTAAGAAACTAGCTTGCCGCCTCCCTTCGACCCTTAACATTTCTGTTGTCTGATTCCAGCACTTGAACCAGTAGAGACTAGGGCCAGAGGCATAGACATAACAGGGGAATGGCCATGAATGCTACAGTTCCAACAATTTGAATCGTTAATATTTGACATGTTAACCATGTTCCTCTTCAGGGATATATTTACTAAGTTTAACTCATCCATAAAAAGCTTCTAACACCACTGGTTCACGGCCACCATATTGTATGAAGGCTGTGGTTTCCTTTTAGACCTCTTTTAAGGTATTTTTAAGGCCTGCGAAGAGCACTTTTACCAGGACCAGGACCAGGACCAGGACCAGGACCAGTAGTCCCTTGCATTAATGTATTAATCTCGTGTTATGTCCTTTCATACAGTTATACTTTATGGTCTTTGTGTTTATTCTTTAGTCCGAAGGCTCTGGCGCCCCACAGGAACATGAGATTTCATCATATTTGAGAGTAAAAGAACCAATGACTACTAAGGTGATTATGTGAAACAGATCTGAAATTGAATGGAATAGAATAACTTTATTTCAATTAATGTCATCCTGTGGTTATTCTGTGGCATGTCCGTCTCTATTTCTCTCTATTTAGTGGATAACTCTGTTGATTCTATGGATCATTAATTAGCACCTATGAGCCTCGCTGATAATTTAATAATATGAAGAAGATGACAATCAGGCTTGGGACATTACAGTTTTATTTATTAGTTTGATTTGTTTTATATGAAATATAAGTTGTGAATTAAAATTTAAAGAGAAATTAATTGATGAATGAGTTAATTACATATTATGAGAATTAATATAAGTATAAAATTTGATAATTGAAATTTGAAATTGATATAAGTGATAATATAATGGTGATGAGGGAGGAGAAGAGTTAGTAAAGAGGTAAGATAATAAGAACTACTTTATTCATCGATTAATACAATTACACGATAAATGGTGTGGGTGGGTGGGACATTTGAGGTAGGTCCATAGTGGTGGATGGTGAGGAGAGAAGTCAGGTTGGTTGGGTTTGAAAGGCTATAGCGGTGGAAAGAGAGGGTTATGAATAGATGGTTAATTGTTTTTTTTGTGTGGGGAGGTGGTGCACAAATGCCTATGCATAGCTAAAAGTGATTCCATTTTTTTTGTTTTCAGGTCATATGTTTTATATGTGAATGAAATATATACCTATTAATACTTAACCATAGGCATATAACTGAACAATGGGAATGACTAAAAATAATAACAGGGCAATAAGATAGCCTGTTAAAATATCATTTATATCACAATAGGACCTTGTGCTTTCATGGCAGAATTTTTGTTATGGAAATTAATTTGTCAAAAAAGTTACGAGGTAAATTGGGGTGCAGAATCAGATGACAACAGATTCGTGAAAAAAAATACCCATGGAAGGCTTCATGGAAGATGCATGGAAGGCTTACCACTTTATGTAACTATGGTAAACGTCAGGTAACCCTCTGGTGGCTATGTTAGGAACCTACCAGAAGGGTAGGGTGTAGGCCAGACCCAACTTTTATATCGTTGAAACTCCTTGGGAAAAAATAATCTGTATGTGACAAAATAGCAAAGTAAGATATTCCAATCCATTTTGTATCAAAAAGGATTTTAATATCTTATGTCTCACCCCGCTAGAGATGTCATTTTCCGTCAGGAAAACGAATTCTGTGACCCCTCACGGAATATTCTGCACCCCCATTTCAATTCCGTCATGTACATATGAGATACGTGGGGCACATACTCTTTCCATATTTTGTATTCACCTACCCTAATATGAAATTCCTTTTAGAAAAAACAGGCAAGCCTTGATGCCGACATTACAAGCATTCTTGATGAAAATCGACCACAAATTGTTTCGGAGCTGCAGGTGGATAGGCATCTTCTAGGTCAATTGCTCAATGTTGGATTCATCAAATCATTTGATCTCAACCATTGGGTATGTTCAGAAGTATTATACTTTATCATAATATGCATGCGAAATTGATCTAAAGTGGCACATTACTAAACAAATGTATTCTACAATAATACGTGGTATAAAAAGATGTTTGTGGTAGTATTTCCCTATTTGTTTACAATTAGAATCTGCTTCAATTTTCTTTAAAAACCAATAATTATAGGGAAAATGTCCTGTCAGAACTTGGGTGCCATTTGTGCTTCCTCAGGTGTCTTGACGACTAACTTATTATATTTGTCTTCAAATACATCACTGAATTATACCTAATGAATAACAGCTTCTCTCTGTACCTTACTTGTTGCAGAAACTGCTACCAAACCACCAAGGAGTTGAAAAGATACTTGGAAAGCTACAGGGGGGCTCATATGGACAATATTACAGTGTATTACGTTGTCTTGTGATGAGTGGTCAGCCTCATATTGCTGAGCTCATGCAGCGTATGTAAATTTCACATTCTTATATTACTACTATTATTCTTTAAGGTTTCCCTCGCCACAGGCGCTGGGAGACCTTATATTAGTTCTTTTTTCATGTGTGCCACAATTAAGTGTGCTTACGGCAGAAACGTTTGCATCGCGATTATTCATAGCCAAGCAAGACTCAGCATTCTGGCACATGAATTTCAGACTCACTATGGTATACATTGCTGGGGGTAAGGTGAACTAATTTACCAGAGGAAACAACTGTTTTTCCTTGGTCAAAAATGTCTTGTTACACATGTTAAAAGCTCAGTTATGCGTTGTCTAATCTAATATTCCTGTGAGAGATGGCGACGCATTCTTATTGTAAGGCCTGTTGCATAGGCAAAGCACAGTGGATATATCACAAAAGGGCTTGTGATACACTACCCTCCAAGATATAATTTGGTCATTTCTATCACCGATGCCTTTTGCATATATAGACAAAATTGACTCCTGGTCATGTGAGAGGTGGTTATCTCCCGTGGGCGTACCAATTTTGAAAGGGACAAAATTGGGTAGCCCAAGGGAGATAACCACCTCTTACATGGCCAGAAGTCTATTTTATATTTATTATACCTTTCACAATGTTTTTGTGTGAAAAAATAGGAATAATTCAATGGAAATTAATATCAGACAACAAACTCTCAGCCACTCGTTTTGTTTACGCTCTCACTTAGCTTCACTTCCGGTCCACCTCACTCATTTTCGGGCCTATTTTTCTATTTAAATACGCAATAAATTCAGAATTTTACAGTTGTTTATCATTATATTTATAATTATATCATTACATATGATGTATTACAAGTCTGTTTTCTGCGAAAATAATTTAATACAGAAAATAAGGATTCAAACATATTTCTTCAACAAAAAATTTCGCCAGAGGGCAATATGATATGTAAATACCGCCCAGAGGGTAATACGGTTCTCCAATGCTATAGCCTCTGCCTTACCATACCATCCCTCCCAGAGGTATAATAAATAAGATTATGCAATAGTATAAGGGTTAATATGAATATATGACTAGAGGGGAAAACCACTGTTTTTTGCCTAAAGATTAAAGCTAGTGAGGGCCCACAGTAAGCATTGTTATTTGAGTCATTGGAAAACATGGATATAATAAATCATCAAGTTTCTTTGTGTGTCATAATTATGATAACTACAAAATATGTATTTTCAGCAACTGATGCTGATCTACAGTTTTTATCTGCGGAGGACAATGCATATGTGAACTATTATAAGACATGGGCTGCGGGCAATGAAAGTCGGCAAGGGGCTATAAAGTTCCTAAAAATACAGAGATTAAACTCAATGGAAGCAATATATGAAGTTGAAGGTATAACTGACCAAATGCGTCAAGTAAAGGAACAGCTTGGACAAATGACACGTATACACGCATGTATGCATATTTCCCTAATAAATCCCTTTTTGAGTATCTAAATAGGCAGGGATGTGTTGAGTCACCCTTATACATCTGCCATTTTTGTATGGTTGTTTCTTACATTAGAACATTCTCTTACTGATATCTATAAATGTTTGTTGATAATACATTTCGGGTTGGCGTTAGTCCATTGGAATTAAAGTTAGAATCATTTGTTACATCGCCCCTATAGCAATTTACCAATTGTTATTGAAAATTATTAGATTACTTAATAGATTCGATTTTAGGTCTTTAATTTTGCAACCCTCACAGACAGAGCTATCGGATCTATCAGATTGATCTTGCCAAAAAACAGCTTGGTGGACTGGGTGAAGAAAAGCACAGAGGACAAGAAATATGAAGATTGCCTAGCACAATGTGAGTACTCTAAAAGAGAAATCCTTCAAAATGGTAATGGAATAAAATTCTTTCATTTCTGATGGATTGAACTTTTCCTGAAACTATCTATAATGTGCTCACTTATAAACCCCGCACACACAGGGCCGATTTGATGCCCGATTTGGGCTCCCGATCAATCCCAGGATATCATTTTATTTCAAAGAGATGGAAGTCAACCCAGAACAAAGGAGGAAAGGGACTGTTGGGATTTATTTAGGTTTGTTTATTAGGGGTTCGACGTTTCGGGCACATTAGCCCTTTTTCAAGGAGGTTTTAATTTTTAGGATCATTTTAATTCCTAATTTTATTTTTTTTAAATCAGCGATGTGTGTGGCTGTCTAGTAAATTCGGGAGTTAGTTGGGTTACTATTTACCACCCGATTTGGCAAATTTCTTCCCACACATGGCCGATTCCAGACCCGATTTCAGGACATAGGATTTTGTTTTGCGGAATCCTTTGCGTGGCTCTAGTCCCAATTAGTTGGGCGGGCCTTCCTGAATCATCGGGAGTGCTCTCTCGAAAATTCAGTATAATGAATCACCGGGACAAACCCTCCCAGTTGTCTCAAAATGTTAGCAGTTCTACAAGGCAGGTATTTTTGAAAAGCTATAACTTCACTAATTTCTGGAGTATCAAAACGTTTTTTTCACTTTTGTGTATATGTGTTCATAAATGAGGTTTCACATATTTCACATGCACATTGCCAAAAATGGTGCCAAACCATTCCACTATGTTTCATTAACAAATTAGGGTTGGAAAGGGGTTAGAAATGGGTTTACATTGAGCACCCCCATCCAGGGGGTGCCTGAAAACAAACCTATCAGTGCCCCTACACCAGGTTTCTGAGTCACCCAAAGCATGGCGTCATGGACAGGTACCACAGCATGTTGCTTTACTATGGGACGGGAATTGATATATTTCACCATATTTCCACCAAAAGGAACTGAGGAAATGTCCGTTGTGGGGGCAGGGGGAGAGGCAATGGAAGGCAAAAAAACATCTGGCTAACAGGGTTCCATTTGAGGTATATGGGGTGGGGGGAGGGGAGGCGGGAGGGAAGGGGGAAAGGGAAGGGGGAGGGGAAGGGGTGTGGGGAAGGGGAAGGGGGAAGGGGAAGGGGGGAGGGATTGGGAGGCAAGAACAATAGAACAATAGAACAGTGACAAAAAACATCTTAACAGGGTTCCATTTGAGGCATAAATGTTAATACAGATACTAACTTACAGAGACAACTTGAAAGAGAAAGATGGTTGGAGAGGGAACAAGGAGAGTGGGAAGATGTGGGCCCCACTGTCCCACTGGCAAATCCCGTGCTAGTCTTGGTTATCTCGAAGATTATGCATAACTGTTGGTGCCGTTTATCCTTCCTTCTCAATGTTGCTTGATCCGATCTCGTTGATTAATAACTCAATCTCCTTAATTATTATCTTGATCTCCATAATTAGTAAATCGATCTCCATAATTAATAGAGACAACAGATGTAATCTTAGTTATCCAATTATGATTAATGCCAATTAGCACTTAGACATTAATTAGATAAGAACATTAAGACCTGGCCTAACCTGATCTGACCATAGCTGACAGTAGCTAACGTCGTTATACTCCCGTCATTTGGATATTGTTATATTGTTTTTTGCATTTTCTGTCCCATATGACTGTGTACCCCGTGACATAAAGAATACTTTTATGTTCGTGTTACAACTCATTATAAAAACTTCACCGGTTTACTACAAACGGTTTAATGCAAAGTCTTATAACTCCTTAATTCATTGTAGATCTTAACATAGATGAGTGTGTGATGTCCAATGCACTAATGGCTCCATGTGCTGAAGACTTTGAGAGAAAGGTGGGAATTACACTTGAGTTTGTGCAGATAAAAGAATGGTCGGATCTGCTGAAAGCATTTGATTTACCTATTGAGGTGGTTATGGATGCCTTGATGCAGGACGACGATCAGACAGAAGAGATGAAAATACTGAGGAACGTCAGATGTTTTGAGAAGGGAACAACTTATACTCTTGTGAATTTTATCCATGTTAAGGTAAGCAAAGAAATTTACTTCTGAGATTAACCTCATCTGAAACATGGAAGTGAAATAAACTTAATCAT
Source organism: Sthenelais limicola (assembly GCA_942159475.1). NCBI lineage: Eukaryota > Metazoa > Annelida > Polychaeta > Phyllodocida > Sigalionidae > Sthenelais > Sthenelais limicola. Next base: position 7,109,345 of record OW804097.1, read on the forward strand.
ACAATACCAATATACATCAGATGTCTGTGTGGCAGCAGGTGTTGCAGGTGACGTCCCAAAGTCGTCACCTGTACGACCTGTGCAATATTACAGACTTTTCTTCTTTTTTTGCACATATTACGCATAGCCAAAATCCATAACAAAGACACCTTTTCCTATTACAATCTCGTTATTCCTATTCCTTGAACAAATAGTTTCATGGCACTGACTATTTCTTCATTACAGAGATCTTTTCACTCATGACAAGGAGTCTTTTTACTATGACGACTCCCCTATCACCCATGACGTGTGCCATCTGCTGCTATTGCACATGGCACTTAGTTCTTTTGAGATATGACACTGATCGGATCTGTTCTTTTTGCTCTAAACCTTTCTGTCATGCATAGACTAGCGCACCTTGATTATTTATTATTTTTGATACCTATAAATATATGTGTAGTAATGAAATCCATCAACTCATAGCCATTAATTTAGAGGCAATAGTTTTAAGACAATTCCTAAAATAATGTTTCTGAAAATAAATTGAATGTAGCCTATAGGAACCAATATCTTCCTTTGCAATTTCTACTCTGTGAGAATGGGTAAAGGGACTTGGTGTTAGTCTACTTCCCCTTCCTCTGCCATAGCCACACCAAGGTCAGTGCCTGCCACTGGTTAAAGTTGTGGTTAACCTATTTCCAAGTAGCAGGTTGACTGTCGTTACCAATGGCAACAAACAGGATATCCACAAGTCATGTTGATTATGTGTTAGGTTATCTTAGAAAAGGAAAATGATATTCGAAAAAGAAAAGTGTCAGATTTGTTGGATATTTACAATGACACATGTTTATCCTGACAGTTTGGGGACAAAACAGCAGATGTCAAATCATGTATAACCTCTAAATATTCCCCCATGGCTTAATATGGGCCAATCACACTCCACAGCATTTTCTCAGACCTCTGAATGGAAAGTCACAGTGGTGTGAGACCTGTCAACAATTTTTCCTCAAAAGACATCTCAACAAGTGGTTCATGATTTCTCTCTCCCTAACATATATAAATGCCTAGGAAATGATGACGTGAAGGAAAGGGGTGGGCTCTCAGAGTAGTTTATTTCTTTCCAAGCGGGCTCATTCTGCTCCAACAAAACAACTTAAAAAACTTCAATTCTCAATTCGCCAATCCTAAATTGCAGAGCGTGCCACCTAGTATAAGGCGTATCAACGGTTTTCTTCTGTACATTTGCCATTTTCGTCTACACAATAGCACCGCGGCCAGGCCTATCTCTATGGGAGCAATTCTTCAACGGGCTTGAAGTATGAAAATTCCATCTTGGGAATCATTTTGTCTACCTCGCAACATAATGTGAATGTTTTCCTCAATGAATAAGCTGCATTAATGCCCCCATTTGGCATTTAATTTAGCATTTAATGCCCCCATTTAGACCATGCCCACACACAGCCGATTTGCCCCCCAATTGCCTCCCGATTTTGGTCTCCCAATGAATCCTATGATTTCATTTCAAATCCTGGTTTATGTTTTTGAAATAAATTCCCTTTACCTGTGCAGGTCATAGCTCTTGTGTATTTTATTACTAGCTAGGGTAGCGGTCAAGTTGATTGTTACACCTTTATTATGGGATTAATTTCCCGAGATTTGGTGTCTGAGGCATTTGCCAAAGCGAGGGAATTAATCCCTTTGTTAGCCGATTTTTGGACTCAATCCTATTGTTTAAACACATATTAACAAATATTAGACTCTTTAAAACAAGTTTACTAATAATTGGCCGGAATGATATTTAAATTTCTTTTTTTGACATCTTTTTCAATCTTTTACCTCATAAAATTTAACAAACTTTTCATTTTTCAACCTGTATGATAGTTCCTGTTTTTGGTGAAGTTTGGAGTAGGTTTTATCTCCTTAGAAAGTGCCTTCGCTTTGAAGGCAGAACTTGCCTCGGCGATTTCTGACGTCACTTTCGTGTTTCCCGCCGCTATGGCCTTCAGGCTCTGGAAGGCATGCTCTACGGATGTGTGCTTGGAAGGCTTGGATCAGAGATTTCTCCTCAGAATCGTGCCTAGTAAAGTGTTTTCACATCATACCTTTGTCACTTTCTGAGTCTGGGTCTTTCGGTACTGGTTGGTATGGTGGGGTCATAATCCGTACATGATGCGTCTGTTGATTTTGATGATTTACAAGAGTTTCTTCACTAGCAGTGAAATATATTGTTTCTAGTTCTAAGTCAGGTAAGTCCAGGTCCACGGGTATAGGCGATAGCAAGATTGGTCTGTTGTCGGCCGTTGTCGCTATACGTTCCGGGTATATTCCATAGGTCGGACATTTGGATTTTGAGTTTATGTAATGTTTTTTAGCCAATTTTCTAAAGTTTTCAGTTTAATGGTGACTAAAGTTTCTATTTTACAATCGATGCTGGTTTTCAGGATGTAGTACTAATTTATATCCATGTTTAGAGATATTTGTATCACCTGAGCGATAATGCCATGTTCCGTGGGTCTAGGGACTTAAAAACGGAATAAGTAAAAAATCTGAATTGGTAGAAATGATTATAATATTGGTTTACCCCGATAGCGAAGATTTAGTCTATGGACATCAAGAAATCAATGAATGGCGATTTCAGAAGCTGTATGTGTTTACATGCGAGCAAGCGAGCAAGGCGGAAGCAGTGTGGAGACTTTCGGCATAGCCAATCTGTGCAAGGTGCACTTGGCTTTGCATTGTGTATGGTAGTCTATATAGCGCACAGAGGATTTCATTCAAAAGTCCCCAAACTGACCTTGAACTCTGAACTGTCCGGGGCGCGCCCACATTATGGCGACCTTGACCTTGATCTATTTGGCATGTCTAGCGACTCAAAAAAGAAATATATGAAAATATATAAAAAAGAATCTGAATTCTGAATCGCTAGAAATGATTTTGATATAGTTTTACCCCCGATAGCAAAGTTTTAGTCAAGTGGCGATTTCAGAAACCATTATGTGCTTATGTTTTAGCAAGCAAGGTAGACCGGAAGAGATGTGGAGACATTTGGCATAGCCACTCTGTGCATGGTGCACTTGGTGTTGCATTGTGTATGGTAGTCTATATAATGCACAAAGGATTTCATTTGAAAGTCTCCAAACTCTGAACTTAGAACTGTCATGGCCGTCTGTGGCGAGCATGACAATGTTTTGCCGAATTGACTAATGGATTATTTCCTATTTCATTTCTAACCACCATTCAGCAAGCGGATCATGCTAAGTACAAGGATATTTTTACAAGAACATTATCGGTGATTTTGGAGCTAGTGGTAGTGATATTTTGCAGTTTTATTTTGTTTTAATAAATTTTATTGACAAAGTTTCACAGACTGATAGTTTTCATTCGTCCAAAAAATACTAGAATATACAAGTTTAACATTTTAAATTGACATAGATTCAAGATGATATACTTCTATACATAGAAATTCAATACTTTCTCATAACTAGGATGGTATTATACTGCTACTATAAATCATTACATAAATTACTCCACCTTTACTTCTTTTTCTACATTTTTTTCGCCAAGCCTAAAATACATACCCCTTCGGGTCAGTCCAACAATTATAAAAGACAATCACAATTTTCTAACCCAAATTTCTCATTTATCGTGGGACCTAGCTTATTCAATCTCAATCAGTCAGCGTACAATGCTGCACTTACATATGATTTCTATGTCAGTTCCATTCGAATTACAAATTACAGTCTAACTCCTCAATGTTCCTCAAAGAACCTCTCTTTTCTTTAGGTCTTGTTTCAAGCAAGACCATGTCATGCACTTACAGGCTACCGTTAGTTCATTCCACATTTTTGGGCCTAAGTAGTTAGGGCTTTTCTTAATTTTCTCTGTTCTTGGTTGAACTGTTACCATGTTTATACCTTCAGCCAACCTTGTTTGCCTGGGCATATCCTGGATATACATATCAAGATTTTTTAGATTATACATCAAGCCATACATGGCAATGTTCCCTCTTCGTTCAACAGTATTAAACCCATATCTAGACATGATTTCACTCACAGGTCTAAAATTGTCTACTTCAATCAGCCTTAATCCTCGGTTGAACACACTTTGAATTTTCCTTACTATGCTTGCGTTTGTGAGCCTGAAGAAAATCAAACCGTATTCTGTCAGAGGTAACACATGGGCCTTTAATATGCTAACTGTCGCTTTCTGATCAATAAAGAACCTTACTCTAGCCAACTGGTTGACTTTAGCCTGCACTGCGTTCTTGATTTTCAGGAAATGTTTGTTAAAATTAAGACAGCAATCAATGTCATACCCCAAATATTTAACATTCGATACCATCGCTAGTTTACTACCTTCGATGAAGATAGAACCAATCTGCTGCTGCTTCAATTTATTTAATTTCCTTTTAGAGCCCATAACCATTACTTGGCATTTTTTTTAATTGATAAGGAGCTTATTTGCTAACATCCATGCGTTAACTTTGCTGGCGACTGCCTGCGCTGTTACCATACAGTTCTCAATCGATGCCCCAGTCACAGTAGCCGCGATGTCATCGGCATACATGGTTAATGATACATTCAAGTTGGTATTTAGATCGCTTACACAATTTTTGAGCTCGATGTAAATTATGAAAATCAGCGGCCCTAGTAGGCTTCCTTGCGGAACACCTACGTTGATATCTATTTGTTCAGAGGTGTGACCATTCAAAACCGTTCTCTGTTTTCGATTAGACAAGTATTCTTTGATGATATTTATTATACTCGGATTGATCTTATAATACTGCAGTTTCTTAAATGTGATGCTATAGTCGAGGCAATTAAATGCCTTTGCTACATCGTAGAAAGTAGCTACAGACACCTGGCCATTATCGATTCCCTTAATAATAGGGTCTATAAACTCAAAGACAGTCCTATTGGTCGAGTGTTCTTTTCTAAAACCTCCCTGCACCTGGGAAAATAGATTATTGATGTTCATATGCTCGTTCAAAGCTATACAAATAAAATGCTCAAGTAGCTTAGATGGTACCGGAACGAGGGCAATTGGCCTTAGGTTTATGAAATGTCTCAGGTTTCCAGATTTGGGTAGCGGCGTTATCGAATACTCTTTCCATTCTTGTGGAATTCTACACTGCTTAATACAGTCGTTGAGTAATCTAGTAAACTGAGGAATAATTTTTGATAGATAGAATTTAAGGATTTTAGAGTTAATCCACGTCATCCCACTACTTTTGCTAGTATTGATAGCCTGCACCACTTTTCTTACCTCTCCTTCCTTAATTACAATTCTGGTAGAGGCTAGAGTGATCATATCATTAGATAAATACCTGTTACATTGATCATCAAGATTCTCAGTGATAGAACTTGAGTTCTTGTTGTCAGCATTCTCCGTTAGAAGGGCTGAAATGATTCTTTTTTTGGCAAGTTTAACTAGTCGAGCACTTGTCTTTCTAGCTGTTCTAGCTCTATGCCAGTCATATTCGTTCCCAGATCTTACAGCCCTGCGAAACAGTAAATCCCTAGTTTTGATCGAGTTTAGTGTGTCTCTATCTAGTACCAGTAGACCTCTACTTACAATTTTGCGCTCTTTTATAGGACACTTTATATCAAGGTATTCAATTATACTCGACTTCATTGTCTTCCATACGTCATCAGTGTTCCTGTCCCCATTTCTAAATATATCAAACGGTCTAGAGTTCTGTTCAATATACTCACTGAATTCATCATAACTCAATCGATCATATCGTCTGCATTTTTCTATCTTTGAACCACGTGGAGCAGTTTTCTTTTTTATATTAATAAATATGGCAAAGTGATCCGAAATCGAGGTACTAATTACCCCAGATGATAGAATATGAGGATGGTCACTAGCAAATATGTCGATCAGATTCTTAGAACCCTTACTGCACCTTGTGGGGGTAGAACTAAACAGTTTTAAGGAGGCCTCATTGAGTATATGCACCAGTTCCTTTGTACTATCGTCCCCTTTGTTAAGTAGGTTGATATTTACATCGCCCGATACAATTATGTTGCAATTAGCTTCTAATCCTTTAATGTAGACCAATACATCATTTACCTCGTTGAGGAATATATTCCTATTGCCACTCGGCCTGGCCTGTTTTGTCTGATTGTCACTGGGAGGCAGCCATTGTATCACATCATCGCTTGCATGATGTCTATCGTTGTCACATTATGGCAACAGTGGAGAAAATAGTTTTGGGTGACCAGGACTTTATACACGTTCGAAACTGAATGCAAATTCGACAACAAACAACTAGTTGATGAGGTAAGTGAATGAGCGGAAACGCAGGAACCATTGTAATTGACTACATCCAAAAAATAATATACTACATCCGAAAAATAATTGACTACATCCGCTATCCTAAGTGACTACATCCGGTCAAAACAGTAATTTTTAACTATCCAAAACCCCAGCAGAATCTAAAGATCGGCTAATAAACATACTATACAGACCCGGCGACTATATACTAGTATATGGCCATTTCCACCAATTTGACAACATTTGGGCCCCTAGACAACCCCAGAATACCAAAAAATAATGTTTACTTTTATCGGTTGATTTGTTATTTTCTATCAACCTCATATATATGCACATTAAACTGTCAAGTTTGGAACCATTCTGATTATTAGTAATTTTTCTACAGGGGGGTCGAAAAATAGATCCCAAATATGAAAAAATGCCAAAAATAGCATGTCAAATAATGGTACATATTTCTACATAAATGAGGATTTAAATTAGAAATAGATAAAACAAATATGCACATAATGCATTGAACTATTTGGTACTTGATAGGTCTCGACATAAGGATCATAACACCTTTTATTTGGTGAAAATATTCTAACTAGAAGAAAAGTTATAGCCAAATAACCATTCTGTAATGGTAATGATAATGGCAGCGGCAAGGGTGACAGGTCATTGACCCTCTGCCCACATTATTATGCATGTATACACATTATATAACTCATTATATTTAGAATATATATAACATTCATTACCCTCGTTTACTTTTTTAAGTTAACTTGAATACTTGAATTGATTGTTACTGTCCTGTTTAAGTATTTAGAGACAATTTCTTTTAGGATAAATGTTCTAATATTATATATATATGTTAGGGATATAATTTCTGACATTTAGTGATGGCAGACGTGACGTAGACAACGTGACGAAGACGACAAAAGCGTGACGAAGATTTTTTTAGCATTTTCCCATGAAAATCATTTAAAAATGACTCGGAAATTCTTAAGTTCAGTCTACATAGTTTGGTAATTAAGCAAAGTTAATAATAAATGTCAAATTTAAAGTTTATTATTAAATTTATGCCTTGTAAGGCTCTAAAAAACCCTAAAATAGGTGTGACGAAGACGACATGGGCTAGGGTACCCACCCCCTTTTGCTGCCATGTTATTTCTCTGCTATTATTCAAGAAAAACTCAAATCAATACATCTGATGTTCTATATCTATGTAATCCCATGCATTCTATCATTATTCATCAAAATTTGATATATTTTTTTTTTTTATTTATTTATTCCACCTTAGGCACACAGCGTGACGAAGACGACATGGGGGGGTACCCACAATTTTTTTAAAAAATTTTTTATGTCTTTTGGCCCCCAAATTTTTTTTTGCATTTTTTTAAACACAGATCATATTCACGTAACCTACTATCACAACAAATAAAAAAAAATGTTCAATTTTGAAGATTATTTAGAAATTTAGCAATTCCACGGACTAATGGCTGTTTAAAAAAACGATTTTTGCCTCCAAAATGGAATTTTGAAATTAAAAAAAAAAAAAATTGGGCAAAAAATGCCAAAAATGTTGTTCCACAGGTTGGTAGAACCATCCAATCAAAACAAAATATCAAAATAATGATAATAAACTTTATTTAAGCCCATTTTACCCCTTTTCACGGTTGGGGGCCAAATGTTGTCAAATTGGTGGAATTGGCCATATGTGTCAAGTTGCTATGAACTTGTTTTCCGCATTGTGAGGAGCCCCAGCAGTGGTGACTGCTAGCCGCACCCCACTCACACACACTCTCTCTCAGTTTGCCTAGTAAATTGCATGCTTATATATAAATACATTTCAGCTGGTTAGAAATGGGTAAATGTTCTGGAGCCCCCAATGATTATCCACCTGACAACTGTTACAAGTGGAACTACAAGTCTAGTTGTGAGGGTGGGTGCGGCAAAAGTCATATTTGCAGGAATTGCAAAGAGAATGTTTAGAGGGAATGTTTAATAGTTTCTGTTTGTTTGACCATGCAGCATGACAGATATGCACCAGAGTCAATGATATCCGTGTTTGATAGTTATGTTTGCCAGGGCTCATGGTGGCAAACATAACTATCAAACAAGGCTATTATTGTGAGAACAAACGGAATCATCACATCATAGCTGACGCATAATAAATATCAGATTTGTTCACAAATTGCATCTAATTATCAATAACCAGCTAATGATTTGCTTTTACAACATTTATGCACACAATAGGACAAGCATCAGTTGTCTCGTGGTTCAACGCATCCTACGAGGGAGGGAATTGTTGGTTTGAAAAGTTATTTCATTTTCGAAAATGTGCAAGATGCAGGCGCCAAAAAGAAGTAAGTACAATATATCAGTTCATCAACTTTGACTACTTCAGCCTTAAAATATTCTGAAGGAATGAATCAAAATGCAGCATCATGATTTTAACATCCCATTCACTAGATTTCCATATAAACTGGCACACCATCATCTTGGATAGTTTATGTTTCTCAATAAATGGTTGGTGCTCTATGTTTCAGAACAATGATATTTTTATAAGCTTCTTTATAAATTAGACACTGAAATAAATCTTCTGACCATTACAATTCCTAGGGATGGAACAAAGATAGGGACACTTTTTGCAACACAATGGCCTGAAGATAATGAGTACTTCCCTGAGTTAATGAGATTTATCTACCCAACAAAGGAAAGAACAAACCTCTTCCAATACATAAAGAAGAAAACTGCAGATAAAGCATCATATTTAGTAGAGGTTAGTGTCTTGAGTCACAACATCTATAATTTTACAATAATGCATGAGAAAGAAAGAGTGAGCTCGTTGACATTGACTAACAAACAAACTGAGCAATATGATATATATATCAATTGTCCGTTATATCTATAGATAATTTTGTCAACACAAGCAACAGTGGAAGCCAAGAAAACACTGCCCGACAAACAGATAGAGATGCAGAAATTTGTCAACAATTATCTGATCTTATGCACACATGAAGAGGAGATCAAGTGCTTCAAGGCGACCCCACTGTTCACAGGACCATATGAAGATAATCCACTGGTGTGGCCCGATTTGGAAGAGGCTCGCTCTGCTGTAAAAGAACAACTCAAAAAGTATGAGGCAATCATCCAAATGGGAACATTGAGATCAAGAAAAAAGATATCAGACTTAATTGAAGCATATCCCGTGGAAGATGACAGGTTGGACAAGCTAGTCCTTTCAACTGTAGGTGTTCCATTGTTTATTAGGATAGATGAAATAATTTACCACAATTGACTTTCTCATATGTAATTTTGTCAAGCAATTGTTTATATAACCAAGTAATCTACAGGATATTATATTGAGTTGAGATAATTTTCAATTTTACCTATAATGCATTTATAATTTAGGAATGATTCTTCATATTTATCTTCAGCCAATGGAGTGTATGAAACGACTGGTATATGATCCCAAATTACATCCCATGAGCCTTGACGAGGAACATTCAAACAGGAAAACCATTAATGTTGTACTGGTTGGGAAAACAGGAGTGGGAAAGAGTGCCACTGGTAACTCTCTCCTGGGAAGGTACGAGTTTGACTCAAAAACTACGCGACAATCACAGACAAAAACAACAGTAGTGGGTACATTAAAATACCATGGTACAACAATCAACATCATGGATACACCTGGAGTGTTTGACACGGATCATCCTGACCAGGAAAAATTGGCATTATCAAATATCATCTTTGGGGTAAAATATCTTTATCATTTTCACCCTCAATTTGATGAATTCATTATGTAACAATAACTGGAGAAATTGAGTGAAGTATGGGAAAAGTAGCCAGATATTCTTTAAAGGTCATGCATTCTTCACATTACGACGTTGGAGTTGAGATTAATGTGTGTGTGTGTGGAGGAGGAGGGGGTGATGAGTGAAAATATTGGCTTGAATATAGTTCATTTACCCCCAAAGTGATATGGCAAGCTTAATCGAATTAGAGATTGAAAAATTGAATTCAAACATTTTCATCTTCGTTATGTTGACGCTGCAGAAAGGCAGCCTTGCCTTGGTCATTGACTCATATCGAGTTCCTACAATTTGTGTGGTATAATGTTTTATGAAAAAAACAACCCAATTCTTGCGATGAAGTAGTACCATGTGGTCGTTCAATAAGTTATACTTATTACATTGATTTTATCCCAGAATTCTTTCCCTGACAATGGCAAGTGGCCATTGGCTAATCACATATTATCAACATTATTATCAACAAGTAAAATTGGCATCATTCGAAATGTAATTTGTTTTTGCTAAGGTTTTGAAGGCCTACTTATCTGTTAGTTGGTCGGCTTCAGTGGGCAGCTTATTCCAGGAAAATGGGATTCTGTTTAGTATAGAATGTGTTATTTGATATGTCTTTTTAATTGGATGGTTCAGTGTTTTTGTTCTTATATCAACATTTCTTAATATTTATATATCATTTCTTTATATTTATCATTTATATTGTGTGTTTCCATATTTCTAGGATTTTTTACCATGTACAAAATAAAACTATAGGTATATTAGCTATTATTATATTCATTTTAGAGTTACCTAATCATTATATTATAATAATGTCTCGATTAAAGGTCCTCCAACAATTGAATGGTGGCATACATGTGTTTGTCCATGTGCAGTCTACTGTCTCAAGGTTCACAAAAGAAGAGTATGAGGCAATGAGATCCATCGAGGTAGGTTCTCTGCACAATCCCATTTTAGGATAACAGGGCATAGTATATTATAATTTCTAATGCTAACAACTTACTCCTGAAGTGTTAACATTTCTTTATTACTACTTTCTTTCCAAATAAAACGTTCTAAATTTTGATTGTTGCCTTCTAAGATTTCGCTGAACAAATAATAATTTACAGAGTGACCTTGGTGAAGAATCATTCAAGTACTGTGTTTTCCTGGGAACACATGGTGAAACGCTCCTTCATGATTCAACCATAAGTGAGTACCTGAAGCATAACAGCCAGGATGAAAAGTTTAAATATTTTGATGGCTGTCTAAAGGAAGCAGATCACCGGTTTCTAGTGGTAGATAATAAATCCAACTCTCTGATTAAGGATGAAATCCAGCGTAGATATGTGATCATGGCAATTGTTGAGGTGTACCTCAAGCAAAGATTCCATCCATACACAAATGATCTTCTAAACAAAGCAAAGAACACACATGATGAATTAGAGATGGAATTAATTAAGGACCCAGTTTTCTATGACAAACTGAAAACTACTCTAAAACAGCTTCTGCAAGATACAGATATCTTGGGCAACTCTGTTTTAAGAGAATCAGATGTAGAGCAAGTTTGCCTTAACATTGAAAACCATGTCAAGGGAAGGTTAGACAAGGCTGAGACAGGTGGTTTCTCTCCCAATGACATTAAATTTTATGAATATCTGACACACAACCACAAAATATTTATGAAAGTGGTTCAAGATACTATAAAGGAGACAGCATTGGCTCCCACAGAGAAAGATACAATGTGGGAACGACTGACATCAGATGAAGTTGAGAAACTTCAAAACGAAAAAGAACTGAAGCTTGAGATTGGAGAGAAATTACAAAAATGGGTATTTGGCGCACACACATTAGGAACAGTAGAAAGCATGAAGCGTGAATTAAAACAACAGGCTGAACAATTGAGCAAACACATTTTAAGTGAGGAAAAATACAAGAAACATCTAAGTGAAGAGAATATAAACAAAATACTGGATGCAAAAATGAAGGAAATGGAAAACATTTTTGACCTTGTAGAAGAATGTTTCAGTGCTGAAGGGAGGCTGATCACCCCGACTGGAGAGAAGACCATGTCCCAGCTGTGTGTTGGTGATGAAGTGCTAACGTGTGATATCTCTGGCTCCCTGCTGTATTCCCCTGTCATCATGTTCAGTCATGGCAATGCCAACACCAACATGTGTTGTGTTGGTGTTCAACTGGAGACTGGTGAAGAGATATATCTGTCTGGCAGTCATCTCCTCCATGTTGGTACACTTGGTAACCTTGTTCCAGCAAAGCACATCAAACCTGGGGACATTGTGTTTACATCTTTCACAGAGACTAAACTGAAGCCCACCAGAGTGAAGAGTGTGAGCATGGAGTGGAAGCAGGGTATGTACTGCCCCCACACCACAACTGGTAACATCATTGTTGATGGTGTGGCTGCCTCCTGCTACACAACGGCCCTCTCACCCACCATGGCTCACCTCCTCCTGTCACCGGTCAGGCTGCTCTACCATCTGCTACCCTCCTCCATCTACCAGGGACTGGCAGCTTATGATGAAGAATCTGGTTCTCCTGCCTTACTCCACAAGTACAGGCACTGGCTTGTTGGTGTGGCTAAATCATGGCGATTCTACTAAAAACATTGGTTCTCCTGAGAAGAATAAAAATAATTTGTATGATTAAGTGATCAACCATAGAGAATGTGTTCCAGAATATTTGGGTGATCATCCATATATCCGGATATAGATTTAATAACAATAACCCTAGGAATACCTCCATATGATCTGAATGTTGTTACAATACATTTTTCACAATAGGAGTGTTCTAATTTCTATGAAACCTACTAACGTTATGCCTTTTAAATAGACAGTAACTACAAAATATACATTCCTGATGATCATTCAGATGCAAATTGGTGTCTGAATTGTGATATATTTATTGCAATATAGCAAAAGACTGGCTGAAGTATTCTACATGGCATACTGTATAGAAGATTTGTATAGTAACAATTTGTTTTTTGAGTTATTTGCCTATGTGTGTTCCCATACACTCTTACAGAAATAGGGATATTCTAGGATTAACGGATGAATCGACCTGGAATCCGGCATGATTACTATATACATATTATTCAATAATTGTTAATCTGTTAACACTCTCTGCTGCAGTACCCCATGGTAGGGGTGGTAATGACCCACAGCCAATATGTAAACTATATCGGATATAGTGAAATGAATGAAAAAATATGGAATAAACAATAATGAAATAGTCAGGATGGGCCTTTATTTAACATGAATGGCAAGAATAGACATTTTGAGGGAGAATAGTTTAATCAGATATCCTGGTCTTTCAAATCTGAATAATCTAATAATTCAATTCAATTCAAACATTCTTCATTGTCTTTTTCGTACAAAACAATTTTGGTGATCCAAGTCTGGCGTGCCAGCTCTTCCTATGGGTGCCATTATATTATTCTGTTCAAATGAGTTAGTTTTATTTCCAGTATGGCATATAGTTATTACATGAAGTAACACTAGTGAAGATATATAAAAAATAAAAGTAAGAGGCTTTTTTTGATTTGGCTAAAATGAGGTCGTTACCAACGTTGCCAGGACCAAGTTGGCAGACTTCTGGGAACCATTTTGGATCGTCACAGATTCTACAGCCACAGCCTTAATAGAGGTACATTTTCTACAGAGAAGGACGAATACATGGTACAGGTAATAGGCAAAACAATTTTCTGAGAAAATCTGAAATAATAATAGTACTTACCCTCTTAGAAAATAGTTTTTTTGATTTGATTCCAGTAAAGGAACCCTACTTCGTAATTTCAATAATATTAGACTGTTTTAGCAGCCCTACCTATCCCGCCGATGCTAACCTAACCCTACCTTTTGTGTGTACTACGTCATGTGCAGCTGCTTGGGTATTGAGCTAGATGGATGACAAGACCTTATTTCAGCCCATCATTTGTATGTCAATGACCTACGCATCGTTCTCAGCAAATAATAACTATGGTGAACTAAAATACTTTGGTTGGCCGTGGGGTTTGTCCCCTTAATAATGAAATTGAGCCTCACTCTCAGCTATGCATGCGCAAATCTGCGCATTCTTTTCCTTTTGCCTCATACACCAAATATATGATGAACCCAAACATGTCCCTGAATATCTAACAATTCCGAATCGATTCAAAGCATGTAAATAACAAAAGAAGTGGTGCATTATTCAATCGGTGCGCACTGAATGGACGTGATTTGGATCCTCTCTCAACCAGAGATTTCACAGGGACTTCCCCCTTGTCATGTATTGTCTTGAATGGGCAATAACAGGGCACTGGTGCTGTGGGATTCAGACAAAAAATCGATGCTGAATTCATTACTTTTAATCAGTTTTTCTTCATTTGAATCGTTTCCCCAGGAGATATGATACCTTTAGAGTGTATATCTCAAGGATAGTCATTATACTTCAGGATTTTCCACAGCTGATAATGCATCTTTAACACGTGATTGTAAAGAGGCAGTGACTGCCTGGCTATGGGACCGTCAGGTCGATGGGACTGCTCGATGAGACGCCGGGAGTCAGGCCTGTTTACATTCCAAACAGAAACAATCAAATGAAGAAGTCAGAACTACCTGGGTGAAAAGGATATATTTCACTGAACAGATTGATGCGGAAGTGAATAATCCAATTCTGTAGTGGTATTTTGTCCGACGGGACGTACTAGGGTTGAGGCCTGATGCTTAGACTCTATTTGTAGAGCACTAAACAGCCTATTAAAATTAACAATGATAACAGTAAACTATTGTTAAGTCCAATGTACAACAACAATATGTCTATCCTCAGAGTGAGTTCCAGTACAGGAACTCAGGACATTAGTATAATGATGTCCAATAAATAAACAAAAACAGTAGAATGCATCTTTCCTATAGACTCTGGTGGATGAATCCATTGGCCGTTTCACCTTTGCTTAGACGAGTTGTACTTCTCATCAAATATCAGAATATATAAACTCATTTAATATTAGAACTAGTTTCATAATGTTTGCTAATTTGCAAAGTTTGAGTTATTTAACTACTTACAACCTATTGACTACTTTCATCACATTTACATTATGGGAAGTATTCTTTTTGCAAATAATACTTATAAAATAAAAAAGGCAGCAATCACAGGATGTTAGGTCAAGCACAGAAGTTTCCACACCCATGCAGGCTCGTTACCAGGTATGTATCAATGTGTGTATGTATGTATCATTTTTTCCAATTTTCTACATCTTTAGGACAAAGGAAAGAAGCATCCACATTGACTTTTTTACAAATCCGTCTGTGAAAACTAAGTTCTCAGGTCTTCCAGGTATCCTTGTATAGTTTGATAACAGTGAACATATATAATGTTACAGTAGAAAGCATTCTGCTTATTGGTTGACCCTCGTCATACATTTCAGCATTGATCTAGACATTCAAAACTTTTAGAAATTTGGTACAAAATTATTGACCATTAAATAACCACAAGTAACAATATACAAATAACAAGTATGAGGTCTTAACCATAAGGGTCTAATATCTCAAATAAAATTTTTCAAATAAAATTTGTATACGATCTAATACCCTTTCATGAATTGAATATGAACTCTTTACGTGCCGCTGGTGAAAGTACCATAAGAGCTGTTAAGCAGACTAATATCCGTATAATATATGGCTCGAGCGATTTCTACGAAAAGGGGTAGAAAAGAGGGGTTTCTTTGTGTCACATATTCTCGGAATCTGGGGTCTCTACACGTCTATCGTCCCTGTCAGGAGGTCATTATGATGTTGAAGAAGTGTGGGACATTCTTCGTAATATTTCAGGGTCAGTTGTTGAGCAAGAAATTAATCAACGCAACACACAGAGATGTATGCTTCAAGTCAGTAGGATCGTCTAAAAGAGATCAAACTAATCACTGGTCTTTATTTTTATACTAGACAGATTAGAACAAATTACCCTGGGCATGCGCTGATTGGCTTGGATCTCTCTGGACCAATTAATTAACAGGTTAGATTAGAGATCCAATCAGCCACAAGATAACAATGACAGGAAAAATATTAAAACGAGGTTCAGAGTGACCACTGCCACTCTGACCAATCTCTTTGGATGGTGACCAGGTCACGGGGTTATCTCCCCTCCCCTCTCCCTCCCGCTCTGAATCAATACCCCCTCCCCTGACCTAGCGGTCAGCCCCTCCCCTCCCTTCCCATGTGATCAACTTTGAGATAATGGTCAGACCTGGACCTCACCTGTACCTTTGGACTTTGGAGTGATAAGAAATCTGCGAGTGTTGTGGTGGTAAGAAAGTGTAGTGAGCCTTCTGGCCGGAAGGGGCGTGGCGAATGTGTGTCTGACTGAGACTACTTTCACTTAAAAATTAGACAACTTGCTCTGTCAATTTTACAATAGTTGTTTGTGTAGGTATCTGGAGTGAAAATGTGATTTTCAAGCCTTTTTTAAATTGGGATCTGTACACTCTATTTATAGCCTGGAAAAGCCCCTGTGAAATACTATGTCATTTCCCACAACCTTTCAGGGGGACCTAACTACATGCAGATGAATGCAGGGGTGAAGAAGAGGGCAGGGAGGGGGTGGGGGTATTGGAGAGAGGGAGGGGATGGAGAGGGTGTAGGAGGGGGAGAGTTAAGAAAAGAGAGGTTGGGGAATAGGAGAGGGGATCGAGGGGAGGGAAAGAACAGGGGGAATGAGGCGAGGTAGAGGATGTAGGGGATAGGAGAGAGGGGAGGGGGGAAGTGTGGGGAGAGAGGGTGACCATCCAAGAAGAGGTGGAAAGAGGCGAGGGAGAGGATGAAGGAGAAGGGGGAGAGGGGAGGGGGAGCATGCAAAAGAGGGGAGCGAGAGTGGGGGGAATCAGAGATGGGGTTGGGAAAGAAAAACAGGTATGAAAGACAGAGAAGAGGCGAAGGAAACGAGGAATAGGGGGAGTGTGGGGAGAGAGGGTGACCGACCAGAAGACGGGTACTTTACTAGTAAATAAATAAAAGTACCAACTGTACATAAACCTTGAAATGAAAATGGATTGACAAACAATAGTCAGGTTGATTTTGTTTTTTGTAACTTCAATGAGAGTTATTTAGTTGACATATATACTTTCATAACCCATTTATATTATCTGCAATTTAGTTATTTTCTTTCTTCTTCTCCTCCTTTTTTCGCCAAAAAGGATTTGAATTCCTCCTTAGAGGTAAAAGACTTTACTTCTTTGGGTACATTGTTCCATTAGATAATACATTTTTTTTTATTCTCTTTGAGTGAGGTAAAGGGACTAACATTTACGCTTATGAGATCTCAGATTTAAGTCTGTGGACATATGTTTTTCCACTAGGTCGTAAGCTATTTCCAGCATATGATGATTTCTATGTAATGATAACAGACGTAAATCATGAGTTTGCTGTAATTCTATAACATTTTCCCTCTTATCAAGGCCAAAAGCTATACTAACGAAGGAGTTTGTTATGAAGTTTATCTAAGAGAGTTTGGAGGAAGAAAAACGTAAAACGTAATAAATATACTAATGGTGATCAACAACAGCGTCACTTATGGTTAATCCTACTATACGTAAGGAGAGAATCACACCTCCTAGACTTAGCTCATCCACTAAGTCTGAGAAGAGAGAATATCGCCGTTAAAAGTATATAGTAAACTAAGAAATCATAAGGGCAAAACATTACTAAAATCTATAACGCCTCGGTCTGACCAAGTAAAGAAATCAATTGTAATAGAGTTCTTGAAGCGTGGAACAAACTTGAATCGAGAGGCCATCTCTGTAAGAGTAAAAAGGAATTCCGGACCTTCCTGAGGACTATTTACCTTCATCTTCGTCTCGGATGGGTTAATTTAGAAAGATAGAAATTTCGACTATGTTGAATATTATTCCAGACTGTATCCAATGTCAAGATAATGACATTTTCCTGACATTCTTGATATTTTATCAAGACATTTTTAATATGAATTCCATCTACCGGCACATAAAGTGAATGCCATAATCTCTATCATTTTAAATATAAGAAGTGAGCACTAGAATGTACTGTTCGTTACGCTAAATGGCAATCACTAATGTTTCTCTCAAGTGCAAATGTGATCACCAATATTATGTATACTGATTTTATCGTGTACGCTATTTATTTATGGCCCACCTGGGAGAGCTGTGTAAGAAAAGGTGCCAATTATGTTTCTGTACATTGTTTATAGGAATTATTATATATATGGTCCATTCCTACGAAATGGGCCCAGTGCCCTTTTCCCTACCTTTGGCCCCTCTATGCCTCATATCTCAGTGTAATATTCATTGATATTCAAACAAATCCTACTGACAGATTCCCCTTGGCATGGGAATTCCTCTGATATATACATTATGCTAGGGCTGGTGGATATTATATGTGTTAAAACCCTTTAAAATCGATATTTTCATAGGAAAATGCCTATGATTAAACATTCAGGACTTGGGGATTCAGAAATGTATATCATTTCTTGTTTTTCATGTGTGATTAATTTTGCTCAATCACCAGGTTCGAATTTCAATGCATTTTAGTAACCCTACTTACTTTTTAAAAAAATTATAGCACAAACAAAATTAAAAAGTTTTTTTTTCCGTTTTTACATCGCACATGCTGCTCACTTTCATGCAATGAACTTGTGGTATGACACAAGAATAAAACTAATTTGATATATATATCATCGAACCATCGATACAGATATTCCTGAGACCTCGCCTGTCCACGCCACAGCCACGCCCCCTTATTGTGACGTCATAATGGTTGTGCGGCACCTCACCTTCTTATGTAATTGTTACGTCATCCGCACACCTTCCTATTCCACACTTACTACTGATTCCGCACTGTGCGGAGGTGTTTTCCGTTGGGAAAAAATTTTGAAAGTTGTAGTTGTGATCGTATTTGCTCAAGATGGGTAAAGCAAAGATGTGCGATAAGTGTGGCATTGTTCATGACCCTCCGGTTGGTGATAATTGCCAGAAAGTGCCAGCTGCAAGTGGAAGTACGGATAATTCTACTATCGAGACTAGGATGTCTAGTTTAGAATCCATGGTGGGAACCATTTTGTCGACCTTGCAGGCCAAGTCATCTGATTCGACTACGTCCACAAATGACTCTGTTCAGTTTAATACCAAACGTGCTTCTAGTCCTGCTGAATCCATTTATGATGTTGTGCATGCAAGACACTCGAGAAGGGACAGATCTCGCTCTAGATCTAGGGCTCGTCTCCAGCCGTTCGACCCAAAGAAGGACTTGGAAAAAGGTGACTCGATAGACTCTATTGAAAAATTGCTCTCGATTAATCTGAAACTTGTGGCTAAACTGGCTGTTGATGATCGTCCATCTCATGAACTGTTAGGGGTTTTGAACCATTGCATTACGATCTGTGACAAATCTGCTTCTAATGTGTACTCACTGAAAGCCAGCATAAATTACGACCAGGCAGTTAGAACCCGGGCAAATAATGTTGGTTTGTCTGCTTTCTCGGAAGTGAGACAGGAGGAGGTACTTAGGCACTTCTCTTATGAGAATTCGAAGAAAGCTGGAGTGTCAAAGACTGTCAAACCAGCAAAAGGCAAGGTCTGTTTTAAATTTAACAATCCGAGTGGATGTCCGAAGACCGCCACAACCTGTGATTTCCCCCATAAATGTTCGGCGTGTGGAAGTGCCGATCATAGTGCTCGTGCTTGCACTTCACCTAAGTCTAACAAATAGGATGAGGAGGGTCGTGGTGAATTGACTAAACAACTGTTTAATGTTAAATCGGGTTGTGTGGTTACAAAATTACCTTATGAGGATGTGTATGTTGATGAATCATTGGTTAGCAAAGGCTCCCAAGATGGCGTCGTTTGTTATGGTTCCACTCCGGAAGTATACCATGGTAACGAGCCGGAAGTAAATTCTTCAGGAACTGTCATGGCGGCCGTGGATCCTCAAACTCAACTCAACTTGACTTCGACAGACAGTTTATTCCCCGTCGTTCCCTCGACCAGTGATAATAATGAGAACTTCGAAGGTGACTCTGTTTATTATGATATTCGTAATATTTTGACCAATTTTGGTACATGTGACAGTGATTATACCGACGATTTTCAACTTTTTGCTTGCCCTTCCTCTCCGAAGGGGCGTGTCGTAAATGTTTACGCTGCTTGTGCCCGGGGTCGTTGTCAATGTGTACATCGCCTCGGTAGTAATGCCGTTCAATTAAAACCGTGTAGGTTTGCATGTTTACTCTTCTGCTTATGTGATACAGATATTGCACTTTACCTTGATGTTTTTTACGGTGTTGTAGATGGATTTGATGTAGTTGATACTGATGTAAAACCATATGTATGTGAGAATTATAGCTCTATCTTAGATGATGTTTCTAAGCGTAAAATGGATGATATTATTGCTCATGAACTGTGTGAGGGGTTTGTTTCTATAGCTGAAGACACCCCCACCTGTATACACGCTCTAGGTGCTGTCCCTAAGCCTGACGGTGGAATACGCCCCATCACAGACTGCAGCAGACCTCTGGGCGTGTCTGTCAATGACCATTGTGCTTCACTAGTGACTGAATTCTCTTACAAGTCGGTGGATGATGCGATACAACTCGTACAAGAAGGTTCTTATATGTCAGTGATAGACATCAAGTCAGCTTATAGAGCCATTCCGATTAATCCAGAACATAGAAAATATTGTGGTTTTAAATGGAATTTTGCTGGTAACGATACTGTATTTGTTGATAACCGTTTGTGTTTCGGTCTTCGGACTGGGCCCTGTATATTTAACCATGTTTCCAACTTTTTTGCAACATGTATGAATGTCATTTTTAAATTTCCTGTCATCAACTATTTGGATGATTTTTTCGTGTGTGATACTGATTATCTTGATTGTACAAAACACCGTGATACGGTTATATGTGCTTTGAGATTCCTTGGCTTCCATGTGGCGTGGAAAAAAGTAACTTCCCCGTCTACAAATTCTACTTATCTTGGATTCTGCATCGACTCCATGAAAATGACTGTGTCTCTCCCCCATGGGAAGGTGGAGAAGCTATGTAATCTCATCGAGGATGTGAAAGATGCTAAGTATTTTTCTAAAAATCAATTAGAAAAATTTTGTGGGTATATCTCACATTGTGCCACTGTGTTCAAGGGAGGCAGAACCTTCTGCAGAAGATTCTTCGATTTGTACAAGGCCATGTTAGTGAAACATTTGAAGAGGATTGTTATTAGCGATGAGGCTAGAAAAGATGTGTTATGGTGGCTGGCTTTTTCTAAAATTTTTAATGGTGTTAGCATGATAAATAAGCCAGAATATATTACTCCTATGATATCAGACTCGTCTTCAAGAGGCTTCGGTGTGTTCTTAGGGGGCGACTGGGCAGCTGGGACATGGAAGGAATATAATATGCCCCTCAACGCCAGGTTTCCTACTCATATTTATCCTACGCCAATGGAGGACGAACTAGCTACAAATATCAAGATTCAAGAGCTCTACCCAGTAGTAATTGGTGTTAAGCGTTGGGCTCAGTTGTTTAGAAATACTGTTGTGACTTGCTATATTGACAATACCCAGGTTATTGCTATGCTTAGAAACGGTACAAGTACTAGCAACCAGTGCATGCAATGGCTATACGAATTGTATTGGACGTGCTTCATTTTCAACATAACCTTGAACCCTCTTTACATCAAAACTGACTCAAATGTTGTGGCTGACGCTTTGTCGAGACTCCCATATTTAAATGAACATGACTCTGTACCCAATTTGCTCATAGACACTGGGTTATGTTGTTTCTCTTCCGACTATTGTAGGATTGGCGAAATGGAAGGAGCAAGTAATACAATTGAAGAATCGTGCCCTAGCACCTTCTACTAGAATGCAACGTGAGAGACAATGGCGTTTATTTGACAGGTTCACCCAGGATCATTCTACGCCTATCACTCCCATCACTCCTAGCAAGTTGTGTGCCTTCGCTGCTTATCTAGCCTCCTATATGAAACATTCTTCTGTAGCTACCTATGTCTCTGGCGTTATCTCACACGCCAGGCATTTAGACCTGGATGCCCCTGCTTTCTCTCATCCGAGTATTAAAGCAGTGTTAAAGGGTATTAGTGCTCAGCCTGGATCTACATCATCTCCCGCTCCTCCAGTCACGCCACAAATCCTCATGGTCATGTATCGCCATGTGGACTCTTCGTCACCACTTCAATTATTATGTTGGGCTGCTTACATCTTCATGTTCAGAACTCTCCTTAGAGTGGGGCACGTTGTGATGTCTCCCCATTCTCTTAAACGCCAGGATATATCTTTCTCTGGTGTAATCTGCAAAGTGAAAGTCAACACTTCAAAAACTTCGGACTCCCCCTTCTACCTATCTCTGTATCCTGCCACCGTCAAATCATTATGTGCAGTATACTGGATAAAGAAGTTACTCTCAGCTAGATTACCAGCTCATGCCCAGCTTTTCTCATGCCCCATGCATCCAAGATTCATCTACGAACACTTGTCGTCGAACCTATCGGATCTCATCGTCAGGGCAAATGTTAAAGTGCCACTCACCTCTCATTCTTTTCGTCGCGGTGGGGCAAGCTTCTTGTCTTCCTTGGGCGTGCCTACTGCCCAAATAAAGCTGAGAGGAAATTGGAAATCCGATATTGTGAATTCTTACATTATTCCTTCATCTTCTGACCAAGATCGGTCTGAAAGGATGGTGGTGGACGCCTTAAATAATATTTAACTTCTTCGTTGGTTTGGCTTGTTTGGGAAATAAACCTTGCTGTTAGCTGGTTTCCTGGCCACTCCTGCCTTATCGTCCATCATTATTAGTGCTAGGTCAACAGGACATATATATCATCGAACCATCGATACAGATATTCCTGAGACCTCGCCTGTCCACGCCACAGCCACGCCCCCTTATTGTGACGTCATAATGGTTGTGCGGCACCTCACCTTCTTATGTAATTGTTACGTCATCCGCACACCTTCCTATTCCACACTTTCTACTGATTCCGCACTGTGCGGAGGTGTTTTCCGTTGGGAAAAAATTTTTTTTCCTTCTTCATTATTCAATTATTGTATCTGTATTTGTTATGGGAAATAAACCTTGCTGTTAGCTGGTTTCCTGGCCACTCCTGCCTTATCGTCCATCATTATTAGTGCTAGGTCAACAGGACATATATATAAAAGAATCCCTAACATTTGATACCAAATAAGTCCAAACAGGACCGTTAGAAAAGATGTTATGCCTGTTTAAAAAAGTTCAATGGGAAAATGGCTAATTATGTATGTTTTTACATCGCCACATTGATTAGTTGTGCATTTCAATCCTATTATAAAAAATCATTTAAAACTAATATGAATATATTGGGCAATCAATTCTCTTGTTGTGTATGCAATTTGAATGGTCTGAACAGATATGTCTTGTGCATAGAAGGGGAAAACACCTGTTTTTACGTCGCACATTGTATGTTTTTACGTCGCACGTTTTTACGTCGCACGTCGCATTTGCTTAATAAAAACAGAACTATTTGAGATAGAAGGTTGTAACATATACCAAACGAACCGCAACAATTACAGCTTTCAGCTAATGTAATATCATCCAGATCCCTTGAGTGGCATGAACAGAAATGTCTTGTGCATAGAGTGGAAAAACACCCAAATTTAGGTTGTATATTTTTACGTCACACATTTTTAGGTCGCAAAATTAGCTTGATACAGGCAAGACTATTTGAGATAGAAGGTTGTAACCTATACCAAACGAACCGCAACAATTACAGCTTTCTGCTATAATATAATCATCCAGATCCCTGGAGTGGTCGGAACAGATTATGCCATTTACATAGAGAGAAAAAAAAGTTTGCAATGTTTCTGGATGGATAATTACCAGTAAAGTAACTAAATATACTCCATATGAATGCCTTCAAAACGCAAGGATATCATTAATACAATGTCCTGAGATTTGTTACATGGATTTATCTGACAATGAGTGATACACTCACTAAAAACCAGAACGTTTCAATAAAGATATCTTATGAAAATAACAATTTGAAAAATATCAATTTTGCGACATGTTACTCATTTTCCTGTAACACATCATATTTATTGATATAAATATTTAAAATGAACGTTTTCGGCCGTAGATTCCTAGATACTTGTTTCTGGATGCCATTTTTTTCAGGATTATATAGAGGAGGATATGACGTTTTAGGAAATATTATCCAGAAACCTCTTATCTTTAATCTAGATTTTATTTTTTCTCATTTCCATCACTGAAAAGCAAGATTTTTCAGAAAATAGCTCTATAGCGTTTTACGTCGCCCATATTTTCAACCTGGTTTAGAAAATAGAAATATAATCCCTGGCAGAAATAACACTTGAATCCTCAAGGTAAGGTGATAACAAAGCTATCTGAATCGTTTTTTCTTATATCCCTCGCTTATGAAGAAAACAGTGGTAGATGAAAAAAGGTAATGTCTGAACAAGCCTATAACTGAATAACAAAGCTGTTTTTAATTTGGAAATATCTATATCAAAATAGGAGAGTTCTTGCACCATAAACTGCCAAACACATGTTTAATTGCCCCTATTTTTTAAATAAATTGCTTAATCTAACCAAAACAGATGTCCCATTGCCAAAATGCCTAGTATATAATGCCAATTTGATGTGCGACGTAAAAACATAGGAAATCCTAACCCAGTCATTGATTTTATGTAAAATAAAAACTATTTCATCAATTTAGTAGCAAATTTAGATTTTAAAGGTTCCATTACTCTATTTTAAGTTCCCTAACTATGGAAAACATTAAAGGATTTTTTTTTTTGTAAAATGGTTTTAGGCCACTGGGCCCATTTCGTAGGAATGGACCATATATCATAGTTTGTTATACATTTCTCTTACTATAAACCAAAACACAGGGTTTTATTTCCAACCTCATATCAAGTTCAACTATCAACAACCACCTTGGTATAAATACGATATTTATCCACCTCGATATTTCTCTTACTAGTTAATACAACATAGGCAAAATCCAGCACATGTGCTGTATATCACGTAAGCAGTTGAATAGGTCACGCAAGATTCCAATAGGACACATTTCAGGTATTGAAATGATAAGAAATGAAATGATAAGAAATGATAAGACGTCCCTTTGTATTCTCTTCCACTCAAGAGGCCTTCACATGTATAAGAATATGACAGGTCAATGTGGTTTAAATATAGAATATTGAAAGTATTCTTCCTTCTAGGGGTATTCAGGTTCAAGAAGAAAGTGTGGTATTACTCTGCGGTGGACAATAATATGTAACCCCTTATAACTTCACGGAGTATTTATTAAAAATTTAAAATGATACATATTACATATTCATTAAGAACCGGAAGCTGATATGTTGAACGCTTCAAAACATACAGGTTAAAGGCACGCACGATTATTAGAGGTTATTTTTATTTTAATGTCTTCATCTACACATATTTCCCTATATCTCCCGGTCTCAATTTAAGTTTGATGCGAATACAATGCTAAAAAATCCCAATTTATATGAGCTAAAAGGCAACGCCCCCACACTCTGGAGAATCATCCTGGGTCCATATTTGTGACGTCATGTGGGGCATAACAAAATATGTAGCATAGACAGAGTGGTCCACTAATTAATAACATTTAGGGGTCAAGACCCTTACAGAGCGATGTTGTGGTTTCACCCCCTACTGAGCCCATCTCCAGGGTGAGACCAACAGCTGCTACTCATATTGAACCACTGGAGATAAGGGGGAATTTGGTCATGAGCACCATGCAGAGGTGTCACATAATGGTGGTTTGTCCTAATTAAGATTGAATTCCATTTTCAGAACTGGCTTGAAAGTGGTCAGTGAATAACTCTTTCTTTACCCTAGAAATCATGTCTACAATTTGTTCATGAATAAGCCATTTATATGTGAGGAAGCTACACTTATGCTTATAATACTATAGGTATTGGAGATTAAAACATGAAGGCTTTACTTGGGAAATGAAGGGTTTTGCTACTCATAGTGGCCTTTCAGTATATCTATAGTACAGGACCCATGCATGACCATCTGTACCAGTACCACTGGTGACGTCACAGACCTCTGTGTTTAGCCTGGATATAGCTCCAGTGGCACCCTGCTGTGATTTTTCTCCCTCACCACTTTAACCGGCTATTTTTATATTAAAATATCAAATAAACTTTTAAGTTGTGAAAGGATTTTTATCACACTAATGGGAACTAATAAAAAGTGGAAAGTTGTCCAAAACATGCGTGATACCCTTTAAAATAAAATGGACATCAACGATATTGATTGTGCGGATCTTAGGTGGGTAATTTTGAGAAATATGACTAGTCAATCCTATTATGTAACCAAACCAAATCTTCTTTATTTTCTGATGTTAGGCGCCTCTGGACGCCAATATCTAGGATTCTTCCAAGTGGAGTTCAATAATGAGGTCCTGAACAGACATATTGCCCCCGTTGCATAACAATCTGCGAGCTCGTGGAATGATTCTACGACGTCATACAACGTATTGCTACATCTTCTATAACATTGTACATGTCTTGGCATCCAAGATCGATTTTCTACGCTGCGTCAATACTGAGACGTAAAATGTTTTCGAATATTTCTTCCTGTAATAATGGCCAGAATGAGACCAGAAATCGAACCTAAATACTTATGGTTATGGTTATTTATTTCATTGAAAAGATATTGACATACATCATTTTGGTTATGAAATAAACAATGCCATGTTCACTGTGTTAATATTCTGCCTTGCATAACAAACATGCTCTGCGATGCACTGATAACACATTTACCCATCTTAAAATATCTTAATAGTGAAAAAAGTTCAACTTTATCTTTTCAAATATACCAATATTCAATGTTAGTTGATGTTTTATGAATTTGATATATTGCACATTTATTTATGTTTTGTACTTCATAATAGGTTAATAATTTTCTACCATATTTTAGATAAAAGTAATAAAAGCTAGATATTTTAAGTTATAATACATTACAATTATGGATGATGTTCTCCCATGCTCCATTTCGGCGTTTTAATGCCTCTCTACCTTGAAATTGTCGTTTAATGTCATTCTTGAAGCCACGAGGAATCCTCTATTTCATGATTCATTATTATGCAATGTACCTGTTGTTCATTTTTACGAGTTGCAAACATACCTCGTAGTCGTAGGAAAAAAAGGTCTATGATATCATAGATCATGGACATTTATTATGCAACGACCCCATTGAAAGATATGGCTATGAATATGGGATTTTAAGGAATCATAGTCACATTCTTTAGTTATTCAGAAATGTCCTCATAATTGAGACGTTCGGGAGAAGTTATGAACAAAAAGCATTTCACTTTGAGATGACTCCTGACAAACGTCTGTGATAGTATCTTCATCTCGATGTGCCCCTAAAACGACGAGCGATTCTACTCAAAACTACAAAATTAATTCTCTTTCCCCATTCCACTCATCTGTAATATATGTTGATGTCCATAATTTAGTGTGACATATTGTGCTCTACAAATATCCTAATATCCTACTAAATAGTTTTCATACAATTGTTGACGGCCCCCTCCCCCACCAATATCTATGATGTGTCTTTCACCTCACCCCCACCCAAACGGACATTATGTATTTGTGGGCGGATATGTTCTTTCACTCTACCTGAAGCTCTATTCAGGTCACACAACCGCCAGTCATGGTCTACGGTCCAGTCCATATTGTACCTGAGTTTGGCTGATAAAAGAACAAGAGGGTCATATCATAAAACAGCCTATTGGCTATAGCTGTTCCTATTCTTGACAGATGTACGGGAAATTCTACAATACTTCATTGATTCCAGCTTTGAAAGGTAGGCAAACCCTTTGCTTGACTTTTGATACCTCAATCCTGTTTGAATTAAATTAAACTGTGTGTGAGCTGGGGCAAGGCCAGAAATTTGGACTTTTGGATTTTTGATTTCCATCTAGTACAGACCTGAATTCTGAAGTGACCTGATTTCTGTTGGTTGTCGCCTTTCATACCCATAGTGGGGATGGGAGAATCTGCTTCTGTTTGTAATAATTCAGCCTCAGTTCCTTATAATAGCGTAGTGATCAATAACTGATAAGAAATATATTGTAAAGTACTTCTAAAAAGTTTAATGTACTGTCAGTATATTATCCAGAATAACGACAGAGATCGGTAGAAAGGCACATTTCCGCTTTATCGCCATATTTATTTTTTAACGATTAAAGTCCTATGATACTACCTGACTTCGTATGCTTTTGTAAAGAATTGTATTCTTTTTGGTTAATCAATGACCCAATTAGTCGCCTTTAGTATTTTACATTATATTGTACTAAACTAACCTACTTCCAAGTACATGTTAATTCAACCAACATAACGGTATGAGTAATACTATATACATTGGTAGTGAAAATAATACAATTATTTAAAAAATTAAAATTAATAACTAATTGCCATTACAGGTCAGAAGCTAGGTTAGAATATCCCTGATGAACGACGTCAATCTATAGAATAACCTCAGTTTTAACTGGGTACATATCCTTTAGTAGGGTACACCTACGAACGAGCAGCTATATGAAAAGTGCACGAGTGGGTTAATTGTTTATATCTCTGCTCATTTGTGGGGACTCCAAGGCAAATTTCAAGGCAAAAATTGTGTTGCACCATCAAAACTTGGCATGACCTTCAGGGTTATTCTAAGTCTGCTCGTACCTAATTTGAAGGTCTCCAAAATGTATTCATTGATATATATATCCCTTAATAATGGGTAGACAATGACTTATCAAAAGACGTCGACATTCATTATTTACTTTTCCAATTTTTTATATTCATAGGTATGAGGCTTGCTCGTGGAAGATTTAGTTATCTGCCTTAGTCTATGTATGTGTGGCCTGTAAATCAAACCACTGTTCAGTGTCCTTTACTAACTGCCTATCAATAAAGCAGAGGTGTGACCATTATATTAGACACTAAAACCAAAGCATTTCAAGGTACGGTGCCATAGGAGGAGAGGGAGGGTGGGCGGGTGGTCAGGTCAGTGTTTATCATTGAAAATGAAAACAATCCACATTAATACATGTACAAGCAACTAGCCTAATAGTAAGATCCCCACACAACCCAATCCCTTTCTAGAGTGGGCACGAGAAGGCTGATACATTCCACAATATTTATGTTATTTTGCTAGTAACATATGTGATAATTATGCTTCTTTACAGTCAGATCTCATTTTATATCAATTTCGAGGTTCGCTTCTACACATATAATATGAAATAGACATGATAATGGTAGGTATAAAAATGAAAATAGCAACTTTATTTGCATTGTATGTTCTCATTCACAAGGTGTGATGGCAAGCAACAGTTTTTGCATATTATCAAGTTAGTCCAACTCCCCTGCCCCGCCCCACGCCCTATAACTAAGTAACTAATAATCATAATGGTTCCATACTTGGCAGTTTAATGCTCATGTTTATGGGTGATAAAAACGAATGGATCAGCCAATTAATGTACAATATATTTTCGAATCTCCTAGGGGGTGCCAGGATGGGTCCAAATCTAAATTGGTTGGCATATTTTAAAGATGAAGGACACCTCAGCCCTAAAGCTAGTGTAATAAAACATTGAAATCAACAACCAGGGGTTCTATTGAACTGAATTGCCATTGGTTTGTCAACACTTATGTTCACATTCACCTTAAGTACATTTGTATCAACCCCACTGTCCACTTAAGGTCGAACCTCTTCTCCATACCAGGCTCTAATTTATTCTCTGATTGAATGTTTTGTAGTCTTATTACTCCACCAACTCAGTAGGTCCTTCACTAAATAGTATCAAAACAATAACTCTTAAATGAATAAGGATTGGATTTGGTTTTACAAAAAAAAAACGAATATCTTTCCAGTGCGATATAAATCAACGACCAAATCCAATACTGGGAATCTCACATTAAAAAAAACATGATTAATGTGCTCACTAGAAGACGAAATGTCTCATTCAATACAGGTATATATCTCGGAAATATTAGTACAGGAATGTGAACAATACATGTTCGAACCTGATTCCATATAACCTCCATTATCATCAGGGACTCCTTACATTTCATTGAGTTTGTCATTTGCCATAGCATGTTTGGGCTTCCACGGAACTCAAGCTAACTCAAATAGAAGTTTAAATTTAAATCCTACTACAGCAATATGACAATAAGTACCAATAACAGTTATTGGAAGGCTGTCTACCGCCGCTTTAGAATATGTAGACTTTAGTGTTGTATAAACTGTTATATCTGCTTTTGTTGCAGCTGTTCCTAGGAGCATCAACCAGTCAGCTCATTGTAAATCGAGATGGATTCAAACTACGAAAGGTATTTATTGTTTCTAAATATTTGTATTCAGCAAAATGTCATTATGCAACTGTTACCGCATTTCGAGAGAGAAGTGTAGAGATTTATTTGCTTTTTGGGGATCTATATATTAATAAAAATAAGGGTTTGGAGCCTTAAACAGCTATCTTCTCTGAAACCGCTGGCCAGATATCCATCATATTTCACATGCACATCATCAAAAATGATGCCGAACCATTCCACTAAGTTCCAAATTAGGGTTGGAAAGGGGTTAGAAATGGGTTTACATTGAGCACCCCCATCCAGGGCCCCCAGCGCTGCCTGAAAACAAACCTATCAGTGCCCCCAAACCAGGTTTCTGGGTCAGCCAAAGCATGACCCATGGATGGGCACATCATTGCTTCACTACGGGATGGGAGTTCATATATTTCCACTGAAAGGATCATCGTCAGAGTTGAATCAGTTCATAAACTATTGTTTGTGATGGTTTTTGAAGTCGAGCAGGGGGAACCTGCCTACTAATTACATCACAATAAAAGAGGGAATGGGAAAGGGAGTGGGAGAGGGACAGGGACAGGAACAAGGACAGGCAACACAACAACAGCAAAACACTGAACAGTGACAAAAAAAGCGTCTAAACAGGGTTCCATTTGTGGTATGAAGATACTAAGTTATAGAGACAACTTGAAAGAGAAAGATAGTGGGAGAGTGAACAAGGAGAGATGAGGATGTGGGCCCCACTGTCCCACTAGCAAATCCTGTGCGTAGCATGGGTATTTGCTAGTATATATTATTTTAGTTTAGCAGTTTTCCAGTTTTAGCTTTATAGATGAAGCTGTTATTGTAGACTGTTATTGCTGACTTAGGTATATTTATTTTCAGATTAGTTCTGTTTTGGGCATGACTTCTGGTCGATAAAGTTCTTTTGTTGAGAGTGTTCTGTTTGGGAGAGATGAAATGCACTTTCCACAATGTGAATTTCAGCTCTTCTTTCATTTCTTAATATATTTAGTTCTTGTTCAATTTGTTCTACATTTGTTCTCTTGTTAGGCAGAGATTAAAAGGAGTAATAACCTCCATTTCAGGCAATAATAGATCCTCTACTTAAGCAGTGCACATACTGGCTCTGGCTTTGATGGATGGGAAAGGTTGCAGATAGGAAAAGTGGCAATATTAGGGAGATTTAGCAACCACAACGCAACACAACACTAACACATCCACTAACTTTTAGTACATTATTACCATTCAGGGGATATCTCGAGAGGCCTGCAAACTAGATGCCCTCGGCTTAGCGCCTCTCAAGATATCACCATAGCAGTAGTATAATGTACAAATAATTAGTGGACTGACAACATGTTGTTGCACATTTTGTGTAAATGCAAGCCTTTATCCGCAGGTGTGACAAAGCTGTGTAGGGCCATGGCCACATTCAGTGCCTCGACCTCAGAGATGTTATCCGCTTCGTTTATGGTGTCACATATCTGAAGCATAGGCAACTTGGCCATTGGTTGCCCCTATGCCACCGAGGCAGGTATCAACCAGAAAAACCCTTGTAGGGTATAGGCTAGGTATTATTGCAACCCCGTTCCTGTCTTTGCAGAAAGACTCAAACCTCCATAGGTCTTCTTTCATGTGGTGGTCGATGTTGAGGTGATCTCCTTAATTGAAAGCTCCTCAGGGCCACTATCAGCCTGGAGAGAATGAGACGTGGTGGAGCTATACACACTTCCCTATGTGCATGATCCGATGATGGATTGAAGCTCCTACTTGCTGTTTGATTGTTTATTCAAGTATTTAGTCACCATGACCTGTGCCTGGCTGATCTTCTATTCTGGAATTGATAGAGTCATGTCAGCCGTATTTATCTTTATTCCAAGCCAGGTTACTATGTACCCGGGCTGCTGGAGTTTTTCTTTTGCTTCAGGTAGGCCAAGTTCTATTAACATTTCACGAGCCAGGTTGTACCCATCCCATGCCTTGATCTTTGATTTTCCGACTAGAGCTAGGTTGTTGAGATACATAAAGGCCTTGAATATGCGCTGCTCCAAGATGCGCACTATGGCATTAGCTACATGTTGCATATGGTTCTAGGTGAATAGCCACGCGATAAAAGGCCACCTAGCCACTAAGCCACCCGGTAAAAAGCCACTCGGTAACAAGCCACCTAGTAAAAAGCCACCCTGGTAATAAGCCACCCGGTAAAAAGCCACTCAGTAAAAAGCCATCCCAGTGAAATGCCACCCGGTAAAAAGCCACCCAGTTAAAAAGCCTCCCTGGTAAAAAGCCACCCTGGTAAAAAGCCACTGAGTAAAGAGCCACTGAGTAAAGAGCCACTCCCTATAAAAGCCACCCGGTAATAAACCACCCATCCACCCATAAGCAAAATTCATGCCAGTGACTACACCTGGCAGAGTTGCAAAAAAATAATCTTTGCCTGCACTTAAGTGAGCAAGAGTTATTTTCTGTAAGTGTTAAAATAAGATACACCAGGATGTATAATTCAATGCAAAAGCAGTTCTGTAGGTTTTACCTTCTCCCAGGAACGTTCCAGTGCTCCCTGGAACGTTCCTGGGATAGTGGATCAACCGCTCCACCCAAGGATGTAGCCATTTTAAGACCACAAAGGAGGGTGAAGACAGTAGCACTTTTAAAAGTGAATTTGATGTATTTGATGTCAATATTTCTATAGATCTCTATCTATATTATGTGAAAAACTTAGGGATGCCAACAAAGTAGTATTGACTTTAATTGCCATTCTTTCTCCCCATCACCCTTGTTAGGCGCATTCAATGGAATAAGAGAAAACCATATTCAATGAACTGCTGTCCAATTAATTCAAAATTAGCCATTGGTAGACCATTCATGAAAATCAACCTAATGTGACAGTGCTCTGGGGTGCTGCTTGGCCACAAATATTTGCATCACAATCTTGCACTCATGAGACGGTAGGAGCTTCTTTCCCACAATAATAAAACTTGCATCACAAACTGATAGGGCAGGGTGTATTACCACTGTAAGGAAAAGGACGTCATATTATAGGAGCCGGTGTAGCATTCCAAAGTTCCCCATCTCAACATTCCCATTTGATTTCACATAAATTCATTACTTCAGGAAATCTCAGTAATCATAGGTTCTCATGGTGTGATTATTTTGAGTAAGTGTGTTTACAGGCTTTCCTCAGTTACTTATGTTTACGAATAATGAGAGAGAGACCTCTCATAAATTGAAAGTGTGTGTACTTATTCTCTAATTTGAAATATTTGGTTGATGATTTATTCCTCCTCATTCAACTTTAGAGGAGGAAGATATATGGAGCAAAATGGTCCAGGGGAAAATGCACAGGCAGGCCTTCAATGTTGATTTATTACCAGCTTTTGGTCAAATTCTGCCAACAAATGAATCCTCAGTTTTGGATAAAAACAATATCCTGATACACCTGCATAAATTAATGGTTCCCTTTACGGTGGGGTCATTTTTACATAACACCAGCCATACCAGGGGAATGCGTTGGCGTGTTTAGTCAGCCACATAGGCCATAGAGCATGGTATATAAGTTGCATGGGTAAGGCAGAGAGCTGGTTGGGCAACTGCAGTAGGCCGATGAAAGGTGGGTGGAATGGGTGGGTTTATAGGTAGGTGGGTTTATGCCTAGGGTGGCTTTTTCCTGGATGGTTCTTTACCAGGTGGGTTTTAGCCTAGGGTGGCTTTTTACCAGATGGGTTTTGCACCCAGGTGGCTCTTTACCTGATGGCTTTATCCCGGATGGTTCTTTACCGGGTGGCTTTTTACCAGTGGCTTTTTACCGGGTGGCTTTTTACCGGGTGGCAATTGGCCTGACACCGTTGCGGTTATGGGCGCTTAAACCATGGCTGCCGAATGGTACTGTTATGTGTGAATAGTAGCTACCCCGCCACTCCAGACACAGCGGTGGCCAGTCAAGTGGGTCAGTTGTCAAGTTCCTGTATGCGCGTGATAAGTTTATTCCTGCTATGTGGACGTTGATGCCTACACTGCATGCGCATAGCCTCACAACCTCTGGTGTTTGCACTTCGATCAGATTTGTTGGCTTAGTTAAATTAGGTGTCTGACTGGCTTGCCTCTTTGCTGGCCAAACAGATCTTTACATGCTCTTCCTGTATTGAGCTTCTGTCCGACCAGGTGAGTTTCGAACATTCCATCATGTCAAATATGTTCTGCGATCATTGTCAGACAGCCGGCCACAGCCTTTCCAGTTAGTCTTTATTAACCTGCTGTAGGTGTTGCATAATATGCACATAGTTATCTTAGTTGTAACTATCTGAGTCATATAGCAAGCTTAGAAAAACATCAATGTATTTTGTGTAAGTGAGAGCCGACCTGATGACGAGCTTTTTCTTTTATTACGGGAGCGCCACCCTAACCCCGAACACACAAGTGGAGAGAGGTTATGGGAAATTGAGTTTTATTTACATAAAAAACAATCAGGTGAGTTACATGTAAGGTAACTATTGATGTGATATTGTAGTATAATTAGGAGAGATAATTATAATTAATTATATAATGATATAATAAATGGCCCCTTGGATATATGTTGATAGGTGAGGGTGGGAGGGAAGAGAAATATATATAGGTGGTGAGGGGAGCGAGGAGAAGGAGAAAGTGAGGGGTGAGGGTGTAGAGCCGTTAGGGGCGCATGAGTGTATTATTGAGGGATGTGGGTTGTGTGCTTGAGTCCAGGTGGCGCCGCAATACCACATCATCACTTATGCGATGACTACATTATTACGGGAGCGCCACCCTAACCCCGAACACACAAGTGGAGAGAGGTTATGGGAAATTGAGTTTTATTTACATAAAAAACAATCAGGTGAGTTACATGTAAGGTAACTATTGATGTGATATTGTAGTATAATTAGGAGAGATAATTATAATTAATTATATAATGATATAATAAAGGCCCAAAAGAGCCAGGATTTTGTAATTAGGGGAAGTGGAGGGAGGGTTAAAGAATTGTATTGGGTCCTCGGGCCGAGGAGGTGAGTATAATTATTTGATATGAGTTAGATATGTGAGGACACAGTAATATATGGCTGTGTGAATGTCAGGCATTATGTGAGTGTCATTGATTCAAGTGTGATTGGTAGTAGATGCCTCGTGTATTTAGTATAATGTCAGGCGAGCACAGTTGATTATGATTATAAGCCAGTGCCCTTGTCCCCAGGCAGCTACCCACATAGTGGCTGGCTATCGTGCTATTGCGTTTGCTAGGATAGCACTGGTTTTAGGCTGTGAGGTGGATACATAGCGTTTATACGCATCTGAAGACCACCCTCCCAGTTCCTTGACTTGGAGCTCTGATGCGCCTGCTGCGTAGGCTGTGGTTGCAGCTGCTTTTCTCAGGCTATGTAGTGATAGGGACTTTGTTTCAACCCCATGTCGCTTGAGATGTTCTTTCCACTTGCGGGCGACAAATGTTGCGGGGATTGGTCTGGTGGAGTGTCTGAATGTGAGGAATGGTTCCTTATCGGACGATGTGGGCTGTAAGAGGAGAAGCTGCCTGACTCTGCTGACAACGCAGATACACTGGTTAGGGCCTCTCGCAAGCCTGATGATCCTACGCTGGTAGGCTGTCTGCATATTCTTGGCCCCTTTTACTTGAATGGTGACCTCCTCATTTGAGACTTTGACATCCGCCCTCGTGAGGTGTCGTGCTGGGTCAAATCTCTTGATGGTTGGTGGCACGACTTCCGACTGTCGCATGGCACCTTGGTACATCATGAGGACGGCTGTGGCTAGCGCTGTCCCTTCGTAATCACCTGGTAACAATATTATCATGTGCCTTAGCGTGCTGACGTCGATAGGGGCCTTAGGGCTCGGAATATATTCCTTGTTCCTTAGTAGTCCCTCGAGCGTCCATTTTACTCGATGGTGCTCATAATTGGCCGTACTGGCATCACACCTCTTGAGATATGTCTTTATATGAGATAGGTGATTAGCGATGGTCTTAGGTGATTTTATGTAGGATGATAGGTGTTGGAGATATACACAGATATGGTCGACTCGGGCACTTTGCGGGTCGATCTGCATCTGCTGAGCGAATTTCAGGAATGCAGTGACAGCCGACTTCCTATTGCGACTTGTTCCAGCAGACCACGCCGCCTCCTGTGTCTGCTCCACTTGTGCGGCCAGGGTCTGCATTGGGGTGCCTGAAAAATAGTATGTCATTAACAAATTGCAATGCATATAGGCATGGTGGTACAACCTTAAGTGCATAATGATCAACCCATGTGTCCCTTAATTGTTTTTGTGGTTTGCCCAGGTGTGATCGGCTAAGTGCATCGGCGACTGAGTTGGACGATCCCTGTATATGGGCATATGACAGTTTGACGTCAAACCTGGCCTGCACCATCCAGGCAAGCCTTGCTGCGGCCAGCATGACATG
Source organism: Sthenelais limicola (assembly GCA_942159475.1). Classification (NCBI taxonomy): domain Eukaryota; kingdom Metazoa; phylum Annelida; class Polychaeta; order Phyllodocida; family Sigalionidae; genus Sthenelais; species Sthenelais limicola. Next base: position 7,146,154 of record OW804097.1, read on the forward strand.
GTTCTTTCCTTTTCCATTCTGAAAGACTGATACACTTGACATGTTGTCGCATAGTACTAAGATGTGACTACCTCTGTCACTCTCAGAGATGAATGTATGCAGTGCTACGGCAACATTGATGGCTTCTATCTCAGAGATGTTACATGCCTCCAATTCCAGCCGGCATATCTGATATTCATATGCGAACTGGCCATCAGTGCCCCCTATGCCACTGGGGCAGGCATCCACGAGGTAAGTCTTTGTTGGTTCTATTTCGGGTATAATGGATCTTCCATTCCATTCCCCGCAGAAATCTCTGAACCACCGTAGATCTTCTTTTATGTGGCTGTTTACATTCATATGTGGTCCCTTGAATCCTCTCAGGCTGTCCAGGAGCCTTGATACAAATAGGCGTGCAGGTGGGACGCACTTACCTACGTGTATCAGCGATCCAATGATAGATTGGAGCTCGCGCTTGGTGATGGTGCGCTTCTTTATATATTTATTAACTAGGGCGATGGTCTCCTTGATCTTGAGGGGAGGAATTGATAGTGACATCTCCTCTGCATCAATGAGTATTCCTAGCCAGGTGGCTTTGCTGCCAGGTTGTTGTAGCTTTCCAGAGGCCTCAGGGAGCCCTAGCTCCGTCAGTAGATTTCTGGCATAGTCGTAGGCTCTTGTTGTTGATTCCTTATCAGGGCCGAGTAGTGCTAGATCATCCAGGTACATGAATGATGTGAACCCTTCCCTCTCGAGCATGCGGACAATGGAGTTGGCCAACCTTTGCATATGCGCGCTGGATCCACGACTGCCGAAGGGCATTGTTAGGTCGCAGAACCAACTATCACGCCACTGCAGACACAGCAGGGGCCAGTCGAGAGGGTCACTGTACATGTTTTTGTAGGCACGAGAGATGTCTATGACAGCAATGTGGGCCTTGCTCCCCAGGCCTTTAAGATGTACTACCAGGTCTTCTACTGTAGGGAGAGAGTGTGGTCGCTGTTCTCCCCATACCGAGTTCTTTATTATAAACTTGTTAACAGAGTTCTCCTCTGGGAAGGTTAGGTCAATGATGACGCGACGGGCCTCAGTCTCCTTCTTGGCTCTAGACATCATGGGTGACACGTGGGCCCATGGGTCGAACGGGGTTGACTCGAACGGGCCAACCAGGCCCCTAAGGTCGAGTTCTTTCTGAATGAAATCGTCAATTTTGCTGGAGAACTTGGTGGCACTAGGGTGGTTATTATTGTTGCCATTGTTGGTGACTGGGCCTAGATAGCCCATGGGGAAACCGTACTTAATGAATTCAAGTATCTCCCTATCTTCATTGCTGGAGGAGAGGTGCCTGTCCCACTGATCTATGTTGAGGGAGCTAGGTATCAATATTTTAGCTTGTAGGGCATTAGGCAATCCAGTGTCCCTTACCTTGCTGTATATTTCGGCGAACTTTCCCCAGACTATGTTGTGGTCGGTCTGGGGCCAGTGCATTACTCGGTGTTGTTGTAGAGCCGCAGGTCTCGTGTCGACTGAAGCTGGGTCTGCTTTGCCGGCACATATGGCAGCCACCGCATCAAAATAGTCACTGTTGATGATTAGCGTAGGCTGGGTGTATGGCCTAACTATATTGTCATTCTGTTTTGACGGGATGAATGCTGGGGCCATAGGATTTAGTGTAACACCAGATATTGTTCCCTGACGGTGGTTTGTTTTGGGATAGCTGCCTCCATGATGGATCTCGTGCAAGCTCTCGTGGCGCGCGAGACCAGGCTTGTTAATGTATGCAGCTGACCCAGTTTCCCCATGTGGGTCAGGGAATGGTGCCAATGTTGGGCGTGGCACATGCACATTGCCATCCACGCCCGCTATTCGTTTTTTGAGGACTGTACTGACCTCTCATCATTATTGTGCCTAGATTTGGCACTCACCTGTTGGTTGCCTGATTGGGTCCTGTTGGGCTTTGGTGTGTATGTCCCATCATTCTGTTGTTGACTGTGTTTAACGCGCCTCTCGCACTCCCTAACACTGTGGTGCGTTCTGCGGCCGATGGAGTCACAGTATGAGCACGAGTGGAGGAGCAGTATTGCCCCCTCTCTATGATCGCCGCTGTGTGTGCAGCCATTCCTTGTATTAAATGGTCTGCATAGCACTTCCAGTGATTTTGAATCCTTCTTAGATGTTTTGTTATCCGCTGATGTGTTGCCCGAGGTATGCCCTCCTCCAGTGAGGCATATACGGACCCTCTCATCCTGTATGGTACTTTTATCCGACCAAGTGACCTTTCCAGCCTCGATCATATCGAAGACATATTGTGACCAGCGCCTTACCGCTGGCCAGGGCCTCTCCAAGCTATCCTTGGTGACTTGTCGAAGATGGTGCATCATGTGGTGGTAGTTGTCAGAGTCATATGCATCGGGGTCGTCCAACAGTGCCAGAAAGCCGTCAATATATTCATTACTATTAAGGGAGGAGCGGGCGTCCAATTTTTGTTTAATTGTCTGTGATCCCTCCCTGTAAACGTACATGTATGGCTTTGATTGGAGACCAGCCCTATGAATATTAGATAGTATGTCAACCCTACCGTGCAGGCTGTGTGCAAACCTCTCACGATCGATCTCCCGCTCGATGAAGTCATCTGCTAACACTTGGCCTCGTATCACGTTTGGTGTAGATGCTGTGCGGTATCTAGCCGCCTTGACCCAGCTATTGATCCTGTGGCCAGATCCTGATTGTTGCGGGTTTTTAAAGAATATTTCCCTGGATGACTCGGGTGAGGGGTCCCTCTTCCTCTTGCTGCTATGGCTAGACCTGGTACTAGATCTGGAGCGTCTAGACGACCTAGATCTGCGTGAGCTGGAAGAGGACGCCGCGCCAGACTCGGCCTTTGACCTACTTGAGCCCTCGTGGCTCCCGTGTGCGGATTGTGACCGTTGAGATTGCTGTGATTGTTCTTCCTCATCCTCCTCGTTTTCTTGCCTATTATTGAATACGTTATTGAGCAGCTCAGTGATTTGAGATACTTGAGTTGTTAGCTCCGATATCTCAGCTTGTAGGCTTTTGCAAGTTGGTGGTTTAGTTGTCTGTCTTTCCTCCTGTTGGCCCGTTTCTTTGGCTTTAGCTCCTCGTGTTCGTGGCATTGTCGATCTTGACTTTTAGTTTGAAATTCCAGGTGTCTTGAGGATTTCCAGGGGCGAAGCAGGCTTCACTGATATCCAGGCTTCGCTCAGGTATTCTCTGACGTTGGAGGTATATTGTATTGCCAAAAAGTGGGTTATTAAGGCGAAGAGACCTCTGAGAGAGAAAAGAGAAATATATATAGGTGGTGAGGGGAGCGAGGAGAAGGAGAAAGTGAGGGGTGAGGGTGTAGAGCCGTTAGGGGCGCATGAGTGTATTATTGAGGGATGTGGGTTGTGTGCTTGAGTCCAGGTGGCGCCGCAATACCACATCATCACTTATGCGATGACTACATAATTATAAAAACCAAAGCTGCCTTTTAAATCATATTTATTTGCTGTGATATAGGCATAAAATACAGTGCGTTCCGTTGGTTGTACATGAGTAAAAGATATGGTAGTTTTAAGAGACATGTTGCATAGGGATGGTGGGTGGGTTCCCAATCGAATGCAGTGAGTAAAGTGAGGTTTGAACAGACCGGTCAGCGCCTGGTCAGTGGTGTGACGTCATGATACAAGTGGTTCTGTTCGGCTACCAAATCGTATTGCTTATAGCTTCTTTAAAATTACAAGTAATTTGCAATTACCACTAATTATAAAAACCAAAGCTGCCTTTTAAATCATATTTATTTGCTGTGATATAGGCATAAAATAGTGCCAAGATTATTTGAGTATTTTATTTATGCCTATAGCTGCTTCTTTGTCAGTCTTTGGTAAATATCGATGCACTGAATCTGATATCCACATTCCTTGGGCTCTTATTCCTTCTATGGACACTCCCGCTTGCGCGCATAGGTGCGCCCCCGATCGTCTCATCGAATGCGTACTAAACGTCTGGCTCTTGCTCGATCCCGCTGCTTCCAACGCCTTCCTCACAGCCTTCGTGAACTCCGCTGGTCTAATGGGTCGCCCAGAATCTGGATATAAAAATAGAGGGGCCGACGCACCTCCCGGGGCTGCGTCAAGGGCTTGCAGGGTCAGCTTGACCGGGCATAGGGGGGAGTCATGACATCTCATTACAGGAAGAGTTCTTAGGTCTGATGTGGTCTTCGATGAGCGCACATTAACTAGCATAAAAGTCTCATTAAAATAGAGGTCTCCTCTTGTGACCAAATGGTTGGGATTGCTTGATAATAGAAAGTTACTTTGTCTCAACAACGTTGCTACACCGAATATAAGAATGCCCGCATATATCTGACCCAGCGGGAACATAGAAGGGAGTAATTCCACTACAGCGTTTATCTCAGCGATTGATAGAGGGGGGGCTTGATTTACTGAGTGGTCTGAGTCTTTGAAAAGGGCTCTGGTCATGTGCTTGATCGCTATGTTGTCCAAAACCTGAGTACAGTGGCCATTCTGCGCTATGAAAGATTTTGCTCCCGATATATAGTTCTTTATTGACTGGGGCGATTTAATTGAGTTAGATAGGAATGATATATAGAGTAACACGTCCGCCACTTCTGGGTTGTGCCATGGCCTCCCGTATGAGAACATGAAGGATAGGTAGTATTTCGCCTGCCTCATTTTGTTTGCCACCGTGCCTGACGAGAAAGCCTGCGCATATATTCGTTGAGCCTTGGCATAGATTTCTGTGCTGTGAAAGTCTGGAATTACAAAGAATTGTCAATTATACATTGTATGTCAATGGGACACAGTCTCTCAAGCTTCTTCTCGACCACCATTCTTTCGGCCGTAGCCTTGAGCCTTGGATTTATAGACGCCCTGCTGAGCGCGTCAGCTAGGATTAGTGTTTCGCCAGGGGCGTGAACCACACTAAGTGAGAGCTCTTGCTTGACAGCTATCATGGCGAGTTCTCGCGCGCATGCTGCCAGGACGCTGTCTTTTGTCCTACCTGACATCAGCACGCATGCTGCCGCCGAATTGTCTGTTGTTATTTTCAGACGCCCTTTCGTGAAGCTCGCTGGGCACAAGGTCTTGACCGCTATTATGATATTCATGGCTTCGAGGCGAGATATATGGTGCTCTGCCCGCCATATGGAGGGGAATTCTATCGAATAGAAGTGGTCTTGTGAGAACCCCCCCCCCACCTTCTAGACACGCGTCGCACTCAACCGTGAATGTTGCATAATCAGGGTCAACTAGGACCTTGTCATTCAGTGCACGGGCGCATTCGCCGAACCATTTGATGTCTAATGTCATTTCTCTTCCTAGCTTTCTGAAACCTTTATTTGGCATACTTCTGATCTGATCTAGGATTCTTGTCATAAACTTGCGTGCATGTATTACGCAACTACTGACATGCACCAGCTTACCGGCCAAACTTTGTAGCTGGCGTTTGTCTGCGTGTGATTTATTGAGCCACCTCTGGGCCTCGTTTAGAACTTCTTCCAGCTTTTCTTTGGGAATAGAAATTATTCTGTTCTTTATGTCTATTTCGAATCCCAGAAATTCTATGTTTTGGGCAGGAGCCCTTGACTTGTCAGGTGCAATTTTTACCCCGAGTGTGTCACACAAGGTGTTGAATGTTCTATATGCTTCTTGGGCCTTTAGTTTTGTTTCTTCTACCCCGCCAAAATCGTCTACATATGCTATTACTGTGTGTCCCCGGACTTTCATAATATGGCATAAAGCTTGGGATACCCTCTGCTGTGCAGCCCCGGATGCCCTGCATCCAAAGGATGGACAGATGTCTATGTATATGCTGTCTGCGAATTTTATTCCAAGGAGGGGATAAGCGAGTGGGTCTACCCTTAGCTGTCGATATGCCCTTTCCAAATCAACTTTCCATGCATATGCACCGGTCCCCATGCCCTTTGCTATAGTTGCTAGGTCTAGCGCCGAAGGAAGGGTGAATACCGATTGTTTACCTTCAAAGTTATTCTTAGCTATGCCATCATTGACACCTCTCCCTTCAGGAAACGATAAATCTATAATGACCCTGTATTTACCACTTTCTTTCTTCGGGCGTGTCATTATGGGGCTCAATTGGGTCCATGGGATGAAAGGTTTTAATTTGAATGGGCCCACCAATGCTTGATGCTCTAGCTCTGTTTTGATGAAATTTTCTACGTCACATGCTTGTTCTAGAGCGGATGAGTGGTTTGTATGCGAGCTTATAGGTATGTTTTCACCTGTGTAAGAGACTGGCCAACCGAATTTGAGGTAATCTACAATTTCATAGTCACTATATCCTATCAATTGTTCCTCCCATTGGTTTATGTTCATTTGGGAGGGGATTGGGATTCTAGCTCCCAAATAGTTTGGTAGATTGTAGTGCTTTACTGCATTATAGATTTTCATATGGGTTGGGGCCGTTTCGATCGCTGCGCTCGAAGCTGTGGGCCACATTTCTTTTATTGATTTCATGTATCCCCAGGGTCCAATCATGGTCGCCTGATTATACTCTTCGCTTGCACGCGCGTGTTCGAGGTTGCCGGGTATCAGAGGTGTGTCGCATGCCGGTGCGTCTATCAGAGTTTCAGAGGGTATGGCTGATTCAGAGTTTGAGATAGTTTGAGTTTGGGGGTTATCGTTTGGGCGCGTAATTTGGTTTTCATTGGAGGTCGTGCGTTCAGGTCGGGCCAGGCTATCCACCATGATTAGCGCTGGCTCGACCCTTGTTCGTTTCCCGCTTTCTTTTTCTCGTTTTTGAATTTCTTAGTCTTGCATTCGCTTTCTGGGTGCCTGAGCATTGCGCATTTATTATTCGTGCAATATGAGCAGACATGTAGATGTCTGTATCCGTTCATTATATGGTCTGCGTTTTGCTGGCATGTGCCTGAGTTGTATGGTTTGCATGGGGGACCCGGTTTGGCCGCGGCCAGCTCTGCCGTCATCACGAATTCTTTCTTTTCGGATACTCTACTTTCTGTGTATTTTATTTCAGTTTTACTTTCAGAGTGGGGCTTTGTCTGGGCTAACTTTAGCCTGAGCATTTCTATCTTCGAGGCATGGTGCCACTCAAGACGGCCTTCCGCTATACGCACGCATACCTCCTCTGACCAATTACGCACACATTCAAAGTCATACAGTATCGCGTCTTCCAATACATGTTCAATATGTTCAATGGTATACGCTCTGTTTCTGCCATCGTGTAGCTTTGCAACTTGAAATAACCCCCATGAGTATTCGGACACATTGAGTTCGCCCAGAGCCGTTTTTGTACGTTTTAACCCCCGAACAACGTGCGCGTGCGCAAAGTATTTCTTACCCTTCGCTGCTTGTGAGAGAGGATTTAAGGACATCGATATGGCTTTTGTGACCTTCTGTTGTATTTCTTCATCGTCCTGTATCTCGCCGTATGTTGCAGGTGGGTTCCAGTCTGACCATGGTATATGTATAGGCTCTACAAAGCGTCTGTCCAGGCTGCCGGTGCGCATAAACTCGTCACCCAAGTTCCATGCGTCCGTGTGTACTCTCCCTTCTCGCCTGAGGCTTTCATGCCTTGTCTCGTGTGCTGGTGATTTAGTCTTCGACCTATGCCTTGGAGAGGCCTCGGACACTGAATATACGGAGCCAGTATCGTCTGACTGGCCCTTCTTCTTTTCTTCCTTCGTGTCCAGGAGCTGTTGCATCATGGTATTCAGTTCAGAGAGTTCGCCACGTATATCCCCAATTTCTTTGGCATTGGCCGCCACCGAGCTTTTCTTTACTGTTTCAGCTGCCATAGCTGCTTGTCTTCTTTTGTGCCAGATTTTAGGTCTGGGCATTCTGGTCTGCACGTTTGATGTAGTGCCGGTGCTCGAGAGAGAGCCGGGATCAGAGAGAGAGAGCTCCTTCCCAATCGAATGCAGTGAGTAAAGTGAGGTTTGAACAGACCGGTCAGCGCCTGGTCAGTGGTGTGACGTCATGATACAAGTGGTTCTGTTCGGCTACCAAATCGTATTGCTTATAGCTTCTTTAAAATTACAAGTAATTTGCAATTACCACTAATGGTCGGTGTGTTATCCCTATGAACATGCATGTATGGCTTAGCTATTATTTTTGAGCTATTTACATCTGGGATAATGTCCACCTTACCAAGAGGTGTGTTGGCGAATCTCTCTCTCTGTCAATCTGCTTTTCAAATAGTCGCCTGCTATGACCTGGCGACGTATGCCATTAGGTGCTGATAGTGCTCTCTTGTTGTTAGCTGTCATCCATGTCCTCACATGGCTGTGTGAGGACTCATTGCCCTGAGTGGCCCTGGAGTTGCTTCTCTTAGAGAGTGTTCTCTCTCCTCCTCTTCTTTCCCCGCTGAGGTGAGCGGTCAGGCACGTGGTGGCATAGCTCCCTTGGCTGGAGGAGTCATACAATGACCTAGGTGTGGATCTAGACCGCCTGGATGAGCCCAAGACGCTGCTCCTGTCACCGATGTTCTGCGTCGCCCTTTCCAGTTTGTGATTCAGTAACTTGAGAATAGTCTTAACCTCTGTCGTCTCGCCATTTACCTCTTTCATATCATGAGCTAATGAGTTAACCATTGTCATTTTTGGAGGTGATGGTGGAGGTGGCTGTTGTATATATATCTCTGTTACATCGTCCGATTGTTCCTCCTGTTCCTCCTCATGTCATGGCAGAGACTGGCCATGTGCTTGACCATCTGCCATCGGCCATTTTGGTTGTTGCATTGAGGGCTTCATCTGGGAGGCATCTTTGAGTCTGTACTCTGATGCTGTAGCAATCATGGGATGAAGGTAGGTGATTTCCAATCACTTCAGTGATTTTACTGTATCAGTTGGTGACGGGATATGCCAAAACATTAAAAGAGCTGGGAGAAAGAAAGGGTATAAAGAGAAAACTGAAGAGGTACAGGTCAGGCTTGACCAGAGGATGAGGAGAGAGTGAGAGGGTAGCATGGTCGGTGCAATCCAACGTCTGCTCGCCCCTGCAGAAGTGATAGTTCAGTATGTTTAGTGTGAATGAGTTCCGCTGAGGGGCAGGGTCGTGATACCCAACCATTGCCTGAGGCAAATTGGAAACAATTCCAGTGCCAAGTAGTGCCCATTTCAAATCAAACAAGCTTGATAAAAGTGGGAGCCCTCTATGCTTCTAAAATGCGCCAAAAGTAGCGGGAAATAACATGGCTATATAGTGGGGCCCAAAGCACCCATCCGCATTACTCCCACGTTACTCCTGCTTCTTTAATTAAGAAGCCAGGACAGTAGTGGGAGAAGTAGCAAGTCAGTGGAACCTAGTCTTTACTTCTACAACTACTTCTACAACTACTTCTAACACTACTTCTAACACTACTTCTAACGCTACTCAGAAATGTTAGCAGATTTATTTCATTATATTTTTACTTGGAAATGAATGTGTCAAGAAATTGGTCAAGTAATGTAGAGTAGCATAGAGTAGTTACAGTGCCCCACTTCAGCTCCAGCTACTTCAGCTACCAAGTAGTGGTCATTTCAAGTCACACAAGTTTGATAGAAATGGGAGTCCTCTACACTTCTAAAATCCGCCAAAAGTAGCGGGAAGAAACATGGCTATGTAGCGGGACCCAATAGCACCATTACTGCCATGTATCTGCTCCCGCTTCTTTAATCAAGAAGCAGGAGTAGTAGTGGGAGAAATAATGGAGGACTGGAATCCACCCCATAACCATCTCTACATAACTTAGAATTGTTTCATTACTATAAACTTTACTTTCTCACTTGTCTTTATCTTCTCTGTTCATTCTGTTCAGAGTATACTGGGATGATTGTACCTGCATGATGGCCCTAGCCACTGTGACAATTGTCATCGCCATATTGAACGACCTCAGAAACTTCTGCAGGAACTTCTACAACAATTGTTATTGCCAGATTGTCATTGCCAAATTCCGCCACCTTAGGAACTTCCTCTATCCAAAACTAGTAAGTAAATGTCATTTGGAAAACATATTTGGAACATTTTGGGGCTATTAGACCCTGAGTATATTTACTAGTATACAATATGTACAACGATATTTATTGCAATAATATAATGCTAGCTCGGTACCTGTATGAGACAGTACTAATACCCTTGCTAGGCCAGGCTGGAAGGTACATTGAACAAGACTAGCCAGTCAGTGAATTGATTGTCTACAGACGCTAGGGCCCAACAATGTTAGGGCCAAACAACGCTAGGGCCCACTTTCCAATATTTTACGATATATATCGGAGTCCCATGAGTCCTTTATGTTGTTCATAATACTTAAAAGTTGTTCTTATTTCAGGAACAAATAGAAAAGCATCCTCCAGATTATATCTGTGAAGAAATAGAAAAGCATCCTCCACATTATATTTGTGAACAAATAGAAAATCTAGACCTCGAAAGTGTCAGTGCATCGGACTTTGTTAAGGACTATAAGGATGCATGTTCGGCAAATGATAATCTCAAAGGGACTATCGACCATCTGAAATTAAAAGAGTCTGAAATTAAAACAATGCCTGTTGGGACACATGGTGATTGTCTAAGTGTCTTAACAAAACACTCTAATGAAGTACATAACCTCATCCAGAAGGGCGTCATTTGTTGTAAAGATTTCATAATGAAACAAATGGAGGAGCAGCCAACAGAAGCAGCCAATATCCTGAAGCAATTTTCCACCTCTTACAGAGATACACTCGCGAAGGTCAACCAGAACAATGAAGTCGGCTGTGAAACCCTGAGACTTGCCATAGATGCACTAGTTGCACAACATGTACGTCAACATTATTATGGATTGTTTAAGATGGTCATCCAGATTAGGTATTAATGTGTATATTATATACAACGTAAACTGTTTCAAAGGAAATCATATTTATATGCGTGTTATACTTCACTTGCATCATTAAGTAGACATATGTATGTATACAAGGTAGGCATTACAAATCAGATAATAATACATTACAATTCTGTGTATGAAAAGAAAATGTGGAGGAAATGATCTATCAAGATCCAGCTGCAGGAATAAGGCATTGTGTATGCACTTGATTTTCCATAATTATGAAAATGTCCAGAGGATATCCACATAGAAATAACAACATGCATTTGTGATGTGTTTCAGGAAAATGAATCATAAGTTGCAAAACTTATATTTTTAAAAGTAGTTTTCTCACACGATCACATCATTAGAATGTTGTTTTTTTAGGAAGTTTATTCCTTATAGTTATATCAATCGAGGTATCAAATATAAGGACAATCTATGTAATATATCCTTTTTTTTTCAAAAACGAAAATATCAAACTTAAAATCTAGAAATACGTATTAGATTATTAGACTGTTTACTATCATTGGAATCGGCTTGATCTCATCGTTTATAATATAAAGGTATCTCAAAATCTATTTTTTGCGACTTATGACTTATTTTCCTGAAACACATCACATTTAGGTCCAATTATGCTCCAATTTTCATAGTTTTGTTAACCTCACAATATCCCAAAGCATTTGTCAGAGCATTTGCGCATGGATATATTGCAGCCATTGACTCTGTATCTATCAAATATTCTACAGGAACACTAAACATTTCTCTATTTTGTGTATAAACTTCATCAACATTGTGTACAATTTCATCTTTCAGGTATACGACCCACAAAAGTACCATATTCTAAGTCACAACGAATGGTGTTCATTGAGGTCACGCAGGGGGAACGTCAACCTACAAATATTTGATGCAGAATTACATGAGCAATGTGAAAAGATGAAAACTGACTATATAGCTGGCAATTTCCCCGATTCAAGTGGCCCATTGTCAGATAAACGTCACATCGTCATCATTGGAGATCCTGCTTCGGGGAAAAGTCAGACTGGAAATCTCCTACTAGGCTCTGATGTTTTCAAAGTCGAGTCTGGGATGAGGACAATAACTTCAAACACTGAAATTGGTCATGCCAAGCAACAGGGCATCGATCTCTCAGTATTTGACACACCTGCTTTCCCATATGACAAGGCCAGGGATTGGGTTGTATTTGAATTAACAAAGGTAAATATTGCAGAAATAGAAAACACAATGTTACATATTTGTGACATACCAATATGAATTACTCAATGAATTAACCATTCATCCTGTACGGCCCCACTCTTTGTTATTGGCAATAGTTATAATATCATATATGTATACCTACTTGTACTGCTCCCTATTACATCTTAGCGTAATAAGCAAGATATATTGTTGTATTCATCCTATGCATCTTAATATAAAAATATTATTAACTCAACAGATAATGAACGCCTGTTCTGGTCAGATGCCAGTGTTCTTGTGTCTTGTTCGGGGCAGTCTCACAGTCCCACATCCTTTCAGGCAGTTGGAACTCATCAAGGTAGGCCATCTTAGCTATATGAGTAAACCTGTAATGATGAACAGCACACACGTGTTTCCTAAGGTTACCTAAAAGTGGTAACAAAGATATATTGACATTCCATTGGACTTACAGCCAAAATATGTGAATTAAAAAAACATTTCAATGGATATATACAATTAATCACTTCAGTTTATCAGGAAAAAGGAAAATGAGCATACATAACTTTTTTTTCATGTGTTATTCTTCAGGGCATCCTGGGAAGTGATGTGTTGGAGAGGACAGTCATATGCTTGACTGACTTCAATCAAACACAAGAGCAGCAGTCCATGCAACAATACTTGGATGAGTTCAAGAATTCCCAGGATCCTCGCCTGGATTCTGTAAAAGGCACTTTTAAAGACATCGGTGGACGTGTAGTGCGAATTGACGGTAACTTGAAATATGGAAGACAGATGGAATATGCTAGAGAAGTGTTGTTATCTGCTCTTACCCTTCTGCCGTCATGTGACTTACCCCCTGAAACCAAATACATTGAAGATGTAGAGGAGCAGTTGAAGGAGGATTTGGAGAAAGCTGCATACGGTGAGGAAATGTCTGATAGGTTTCAGATCAAGGATAATGGTGTTGAATCGTTACGGGAACTTTTTGCAAAAACAGCCGAACATTCAAAGAAGATGGCGAAAAAGGCCTCACTGACCAAAGTTGTGATGGATGACATAAACAAAACTACACTTGATGCCTTACTTAGTTTGATGAACATAGACAAGCACCTGCGGTCTGAATGTATGAAAACATTCTTGAAACATCGGATCGGGAAAATGGCTGATTACCTTGGTGACCCTGAGATGAATGTCATTATTTCAAATAATGAGAAGATTGTCGAATATTTGTTGGCAACACTTGCACATTACACAGAATTGTTTAAGAAAGTCACTGGCGAATTGGAAGAAGCAGAAATACGCATATGCGCCGACCAATTGCTCGTGGACGGGGAGGATCAAGGGTATTCACAGGATAAGATAAAAGAGAAAGTTGAAGAATCTTTCACTGTGAAATGTAAGGATTTACAAGAAGGAGAACTTGCCGGAGCCAAGACATTTATAGAGGACGTTGTGACGGGGAGATCAGAGCGTTTAATTGACATGTACAAAAAGTATTTACCAAAGTGAGCATGCATTCACTTTGCATGGTATGTATGACAAATACATTCCAACCCTATCGCGTATATGGGAGCGTCACTGACAATGATTGGATGAGGAATACATGAGATATATCATATATATATGAATTGCTATCAATATGAGGCTTGTATTGGTTATTATTTTGATTGAAAAAATAGATGATTTATTTTGTGAGCTTAACATAATACCGCTTCTTTGTATGAATGCAATACACTACATGTATAACTTACATACATGGTAAAACTGTAAATTTCGCCCTATGGCCTCAAGTCCAGCATTAGTACTGTTGACAATCTTTATTATTATATATATTATGTTGTTAGGCAGAATATTTATTTTACAATATCTGAGTTTCGATATTCTGAACATGCCCTGAAGTTCATACAAATCTGTTCACAATAATTTAAACAATATCAAATATCAAATATATCGAATTGACTCGGGGGCCTTTTTCCCATTATACTAGCCACACTATGACAGATGCTAGTTCAGGCGACTAACCATGTCATTATCTAAATATATATAAGGTTGTTAAATTGATATCTGCAAGCTGCTGGAGCTTTAGATTATTGATGAACAGATTGGCGATCACTAGGAATAACAATTGTTGTACGCTATTACTTATTGCCATGTGGATTATATGTTCATGAATAAAGACAAGAGGATGCCATAGAAGACTGCCTTTTGTGGATTTCCTATCTTAGGGTAAAAGATTGTTCCCATCCAACAAGGGATAAACTGGTTGGGCAACTGGATGAATGAGTAAACAATTAACTGGGAGTCAATTAGCATAATTCCATCTACCTTGCATCATTTTAGAACCCTATTCAAATTGACTCACCGATCCGATTCACTATAATAGAGAATCTATGGGACAGAGTGGACCAGGGTTAGCTGCTACCTACCCCAACAGCTCATGAATTAAACAATAGGGATAGTGCAAATAATTTCATTGCTTCGGACAAATCATAAGGGCGAACCAACAGTATCTTGGTGAAGAGCTTGTTATAATATACCATCCAAATCATTACAATTTAATTGATAGGGATATATTGCACATAATTGCCAATTTACCATCTATGAAATAAGGCGAGCTAGCATACGAAATACTAAAATACTCAGATGAACACTCAATTGTTAATAAATTATTGAAACACGTCAGGACATAACTAGAACAATAAAAAATAACCCGAAATTCCCTCTATAGTTGTATCCCTTGAGAAAGCCCTCCCTTCTTTCCCATCTATAATAAATAATGAAAATAATTCACAACGAATATGATGTTCAAATCTGTATCAAAAGCAAATCTTTGTATACTACTTTGAAGGCCAAGAGTGACTAGCTTCTTTTAAGAAAGGTTGGAAATTCTCCCTGCATTTAATATTAGTGTGAATATAAATTTATACCACGATCAGGGGTTGTACACGCTGCAAATGAGTGGATACCTGCTATTGTGTTTTGTTGAATGGATCCATGAGTGAAAATATTACTGTCTTTTAGCCTAAATGTAAGGAGCATCCTCATTGGTTGACGTTTCGCTCGCTCATGACGTCACGCCCATTCGTGACGTCATATGCCACCATGCCGTCATTGATCAGCCAATCAGTTATACGCTTGTTTAGTGATTTGGCATAAACCAAATCAATATGGCGAACATTGGAGAGAAGCGAGGTAAATAAATAGTTTGTTTATTCATTTATTTTGCAACATGAGATCGTGGTATAAAAATAAAAAACTTGTTTTTTCCGACCAGGGATCTCACTCAAAGCCTGCGGCTTCTCGTGAAAAAAACTCGTGACCATCGTGTACAGTAAGTCAGAAACCAACCTCGTTACATCCTATCATAAGATTCATAGCTACTTTCTGAAACAAATCCTAGTCAGCCTGGAATGGAGGTAGCGTAGATCGAAAACCTCGCTATAGTTGAGAACAATTGATGAATTAAGCCTGAAAAATGTCCCAACGGGAATGCATTCTTTCAACAGTATGATAACAGTTTTCCAGGTTTCTTTAAACATATACTAGGCTCAACATAGTTTCATGTGTTATGTATTGGATATCAAAAAGTGGAATATAGAGTGTAGTCCGATCTCAAAGAGATACATGTAGGCTGATTTATTGATATGTATAAAAGTGATAAAATTTGTCATTAATGATCTGGTATAGCTCTATGATTTGGGAGAATGAACATAGTAGTCAACGGTACCATTGTTTTGCCGGACTGCCGTTGCTGACTGGCAGGGCTACTAAAATGTCATTTCGAGCATTTGGATTAGCCTACCTAACATTACATTCCAGTCATTTTACACGTTCAAAGTAGCCTACTTAAAAATTAAAAATATGTTCTTGGTAGCTGCACATTGTTTCAACATGATAATGTGTATGCTACTTTTCACCTGTGCCACAACATAGCTTAGAAAATTGGTTACAGGCCTTCAACGTCCTAAGACTAATCACGCTTACCAACAATTGAATAACTTCCGGATGTAGCGGTGTTTCTCATGGTCCTCTTTTCTGATTTGGTATAACCGCTCCTATACTATTTTTTTGTTAAATACAGAATGACATCTTCCATTGCCTGGATGTATTTGGCGTCATCCTTCTCCCTTTGAATTTCTTCAGGGGTCTGTTCCTTTAACACTGCATAAGAGTGGTCCGTCGCCATTCTAGCTTGTTCGTCAGCAGCCAACATTTATATAGTTATCCAGTGATGAGCCCCGCGAAAAATGACCTAGGTGATTTCATGACGTCATGACGTTATAACGTCCTATTCGCAGCAAATTTCATTGTGTTATGTTTATTCATAAAGTTGCATAATTTCAATCATCCGACAGGGGCGTCGCTACCGGGGGGGACGGGGGGGACATGTCCCCCCCACTTTTGATGGCAGCCTAAAAAGGTCCAAGCCCAAGGCTCTAAAAAATTTCATTCCCAAATTCTAAAAAAGGTCCTCTTAATAACTTTCATTTTATAGCCTTTAAGACACATGTAAAATTGCATTAGGGGAGAAATTCTTTTTTGGTCCATTTTATAGAAAAATGATAATTTCCAGTAATGAAAGAGTCAGGGAATAAAAACGAGGAGGGGGTGGGGGGCCCTGGGTGGGGGACATTATGTTGGTGAGTGTATACCTCTCACCATACTGCAGAAATGAAAGTGCATGGCTAGTAAGTCATGCAACCACCAATATTGTAGAAAAGTAATAATTTCCATGTGTAAGGTCCCTGCTGGCAGGGAGCACAATTAGCCCTTTTTGTTCCACCAAACTACATTTAATTATTGTTTTAAATGGATTCCTAACACTTAGACATTTGTATGTTTTTTATAAGATCATCTTCACTTGGGGAAAAGTAGGCTACATTTTGTAGAAAAGTAATATTTCTCAAATGCAAGTCCCTGGTATCTTTTTAAAAGCCAGCATGGGGGAGAGTATGAGAGGGGTAACCACTCATTGTGAGGGGGGGGGAAGCAGCCAGTAAATGTGATGTGTTCCAGGGAAATGTGTCAGGGCGCTAAACTGATATTTTTGATAGTGTTGATTTCACAAGATCTCTTTGTGGAAATATTTTCATTTTTGGATAGCTGAATGCTATTTGTCGCATGAATACATGTAGTAAATTACAAGGCAGTGTGTTAAATAAATCCATGATATTCCTATTCCTAAGGAAGTTGTATGGAGTATATTTCCCTACTTTACTAGTAAATGTCCACCCAAAAATATTGCCAACTTTTTTTTATTCAAAACTAGAATTATCAAACTTAAAATATATATAAGTATTTCTTAAATCTCCTTCACTTTACTATCATTGGAATCTGCCTGATCTCATCTTTTCAAATATGTTATATTATCTCAAAATCCAATTTTTGAGACTTGTAACTCTTTTTTCTGAAACACATCACAAATATTATATAAAGCATCGGAAACACATACATAACGTTGCAAATCATACGATTTCATGTTCTACGACAAATTGTGGCCTCAGATTGAGATGACTTTAGTTGAAATCAGCTTGTTTTTACCTGCACACATTGGATTTGGAGCATGATTCTGGTTGAGATCGTTTTTTTTTCTATACTTTTATTGACAATATTTAACATGAAATATGTGGTGATGGTGACACGTTTCAATTGAGTCTAGGATTTACAATTTGGATCACCTCAAATTATTAGGCAATTTTGAAAAAAATATTTCTTTTATCATTTTAAAAAAGGTAGTACAAATAAGTGTATAATCCAAAGATCTTAACATCCTTGAGACAATATGTCTAGGAATGTCATGTAAAACAATCTCTTTGATTCATAAAAAATTAGTGAAAACAGTTGTTCAAATCATCCAGAACTTTTCATCTCTATGAAAACGCATGATTTCTAGGAAGATTTGGCACCTACGATTTGTCGTACAATCTCTTTACAGTGGGGCACAAATTGTGCAGATGCGCCACATTGCACATTAATCATGGGGCTTGATTTTGAGGCACACATGCACGATTTGGGGCCATCTTCAGCCTGAGTTTGAGATCGTATGATTCCTATGAGGAATTGTGTATGTGTTTGGTAATTAAGCCCGGAATACACATGCATGGTTTGAGATTCATTCACAATTTCAGGTTCTATGTTTAATCATGGGTGTTTGTTTGGGGTACAAGACCTGAAATCGTACCCATTTCAATAATACTGATTTTTTAATTTTGTAAATGCTCAATTTAGAGGGGAAAAAAGTGAAATTGTGGGTTTTTTGGCTGTCAAGATTTTGTCTGCAATTCTGATATATAGAGCTGAGAAAATTGTTTAACGAAACAATCCTAGAAGCAAAGAAGAAAGTTAAAAATATTATGGTAGTCATTTTCCTGTGACACATCACCTATTTTCTGATGTTTTTTTTCTTCTTTTTTTAATTGTTGAATAAAATAAAACAAACAAATAAAAAAAGGAGACCTAATGTTGGCATGTGCAAAGGAAAATGCATTATAAAAGTGAAAAAAACTGTGTGTTGATACTCCAAGAATTAGTGAAGTTATAGCGATTCAAAGTAAAATTAAAACTATTTCCATTCTTCTGTATTATGGGTACACCTGCGAGTTTCGAATATTATCTTTAGCCAGATAAGAAATAACTATAATTTCTTCCCTGTTTAGCTTATATTCAAAGACAATAAAAGGCCCCGTGTGAGTCCTCCTCCAATGTATAATGTGCACATATTAATGTGAATTACCAGAAAGGGGCAGTATAAACTGAAAACTGATAGATGTTGTTGTACACTGCATGTACACAGAAATATGGGGGAAAAGGTCCAAGATACCAAAATGTGTCCCCCCCACTTGGAAATTGCCAGCGACGCCCCTGGTCATCCATTGTTATAAATATAGTTTTGTACGGACCAATGATAAGTGAATTAGCTTTTGCAATTTCTTTCTGGGTGTAGCAGCAGAGAGAATTGGCTGTGTGTTGGGGCAAGTTCGGGTAGAGGAGGTTGTGCCAGATAGCCTAAGAAGTAAATACAGATTTACATATTCTGTGATTTGGAAACTTTAACAATTACTACATGCTAATATGCATTGATAATCTGAAATATGCTGGCTATATGCTTTTGACTAATTTATATGAGGGAAAGATTTGCCGCAACGCCAAATGGGGGAGGGGTCTGCACAGGGGATCAGTCAGAGCGCCTTACGCGTGCTGAGTGAGTACCCAACAGCCTGAAGACCGGAAGTGACTAATGGCGCATGCACAGAACACAGGGGAGTTGCGCCAGCACGGGGTTTTGGCGAGACTGCCACACCGGCATTTAGTGGGCATGACGCCGTTGGCGACGTCATCACCAGCGCACCGTTAGCAACGCCTGAGATGCTCATTCATGACGTTAGCAACGGTCGGAGCACTGACTGACCTGACAACATTCGCGCCACGGCTGATAGGTCTGTTAGGGTTAAACAGCTCTCCTTTCCTGGCTATTATGTTTAATGCCACTTGTATCACATAGCCTTGCAGAAGTTAAGAATATTCTGTATCCTTCTTTAATACCAAAAGTCATTAATTTCATCATATTCCATATATCATTTTATAAGCATTATGTTTAAAAAAGTTCTCATAACTACCCTAAATCACCCATCCACTATTCCTCATCTAAACCCTTGTATGCCCCAAACTAGCTTATCACCCAACATTAGTATGGCATGCATTGGAAGACCAGATCTCGATCTGATGTACATCACCGTTCCTGTAACCACTAGTCATTGACAATAAAGAATTCGTTACTATTACTATTATTTCATTACACACAGATGCAACCTTCGGCTTGAAGTAATTTATGAAGATTTTATTCTTCAAACGAGAATCCAGACCAGCAATAATATATATATGGATGATAATATAAAGCTAAAGCGATTTCTAGGAAAGGAGGTAGAAAAGAAATGGTAGAAAGAAGGTTTTCTTTGTCCAGAATGTTCTCGGAATTTTTTGTTTTACAAACCACTTTACTCATCTTTAGAGGTCTCTCCCCCCTCTCTGGATGTCGTCGTATGTGGTTTGTGAAGGTATTTGGGGTGGAAATATGATTTTGAAGCCTTTTTTAAATCGGGATAACCACACTCTATTTATAGCCTGGGAAATCCCCTGTGAGATACTACTTCATTTCCCACAACCTACGTCCAGGGGGACCTAAATACATGGGTCATATTTTCAGAAAATGCACAATTATTGGCAGCTGTCCACATTTGATAAATTCTGCTCATCTAGGCTGCAATTTGTCCAATACTAGGTAAATTCGAGTATGTTTGGCATGGCATTGATTCTAGCAGTTTGGTTAGATTGAACTGTATTCTAAACTTTATTTTCGTCTGAAACTTGGGTTATTTGAGAGGATTGGTGAATGTGAATTGTACATTTTCTGAAAATCTGACCCACATGCAGAGGAGTGCGAGAGTGAAGAGAAAAACAGGTATGGAAGACAGAGAAGAGGAGGAGGGAAAAGAGGGAGAGGGGGATGTATGGGGAGAGGGTGACCGTCCTACATGCAGAGGAGTGAGGAGTGAAGAAGAGAATAGGGGAGGGGGAGGGAAAGGAGAGGATGGTAAGGGGTGGGAAATTAGAGATGGGGTTGGGAGAGAAAAAACAGGTATGAAAGTCAGAGTAGAGGGGGAGGGAAAAGATGGAGAAGGGGATCCATGGGGAGAGAGGGTGACCATCCGGAGGATGGGTACTTTGCTAGTATTACTTATATGATAACTTAATGTCATGATGGATCGGAAGAGGCAAACAAATATGTTCCAGCGCAAGGAATCAAGTGAGTCACAGTATATATATAAATCAATATTCAAGTCCATCTATAGGACCCCCTTAGGTATGTGGTTACTAACAACCAATGGTTTTTGGATTATCAAATAAGGGGTTTTATATAATGCTATTTCTTTATGGTAATTTGGCATAGACACAAAGAAAGCATTGCTTTTGTGATCATTCTTCACAAAATCAAAGACAATTTTTCATTTACTTGAAAGGAAAGCCATTCGAGTATAAGAGGCCCGTTAGGTCCCTATCTTATCCTTAGGTCGCTCAGAAACCATCAAAGTAGATTCGAAAGGTTAAATAATTGAACCATTGTGTTAGTAGCGTACAGTTAGACTGATAAAACGAACCAGTTCCAACCAGTCCATATCAAAATCAAACACTTATGACAAGTGCTTTATCTGTATATCACTTCAACGAAGGAGTGGTCTTTATGGTGAGGGCGATAGCGAAGATAGTTTGAAAACATTATCATAAAATGTTGTCAATACTTGATATTGAGAAGGTACGCATAATCTGCTTCTCACCTTTTCCACTTGTTGCAAAAATTGAGATTAGTACCTTTGAAATGAATGTGGTGTACAATATGCCAATGGTGTAATGACGCTCTATTATTTCTTTAGTTGTGTTAAAAGAAGTATAAAAACATGAGTTTTGCATTGAATCATAGCTCACATACTTCATTACTTTAAAATCACAGCGGATATAAAGCGAAACTGCCACGATCATTTGTGTAAATATGCTAATCCAAACGGATTTGAACGGGTTGGGAATATTGGGAATAGTTAAATTCTTAATTGTTGTGTAAGATATTTACATTGTAGGTTGACATTTTTTAAAGTCCGAGTAGGCTATAGGATCAATTGGAAGACCTGTAGTTTGTAGAAATTGTATTTCTAGTTTCAATCTACAATGTAATGCACACTATGACATAAAATCGATACAGGGGATCATCGGTTAAGTGTGGTTGCCTGCATGAGTATTAAGAATGTAAAAGGGAATTATTTTGGATGAATAATGAATTAAATGTGACAACAAATGAGTACATGTAGGGGGATGGAAAGAGGGTTAGTTGTTGTACATGTAGAGTCAGGGATTAGAAGGAAAGAGCAAATTCTCACAGTGTATCTAGCCCCTACGTCAGGGAGAAAAGGGGGACTAACGAAGAAAGGTCCTGCATAGGACTTCACAGTCTCTATCGCAATCATGAGGCCTTTTAATGCCCCTGCGGTAAGCCCTGCGTTTGGTCTGCGGCTCCAACATAATCTTGATAGATTCGCAGAGTTTGAAACGCAGACCAAACGCAGATCAAACTCAGACCAAACGCAACCAGTGGAGACACCCCTTAAGCGGGTAATTTTGCACCTAAAAGTGGGGTCTCTACTGGCTGGCTCTGCGGTAAGCCTTGCGATAGAACAGGAAATTATATTCAAGTGCAGTTTATATGCAGACCAACCATGGCAGTCGAGACCTGTTCTGTGATTGCGTCTGTGGTTGGATTGCGGCTAAAATTGGGAGTTTCTTGTGCTGCGACTGTCACAGGAATCTTTCAGCATGTTGAATACTTTCTGCGACTGAAGCACCTCTGTGACGTGATTAGGACTCTACTGCAAGGGTTGCGATTGACATTTGCAATGGAGACTGTTCTGCGCTTGGAGTGTGGTTGGTTCACAATCAATTTGACATTTGACTTTTCAAAAATGTTTTTAAAAACACCTGCCCGCCGCCAAATGTGTATATCAATACTGAGATGTTTGCATGTAGCTCATTGTAATTTTATATGGCGTTCAGGGTGGTCTCCACTGACTGGGGCAAGCTTTGCAGTAAGCCTTGTGATGGTTCGTGCTGGTTCTGTATAAGCTAAGGAAATATTTTTTTGTGGGAATTCCTACGTTTTTTCCCTTTACTTCTTTGGGAAATTCCTACGCTTAAAAGTATTGAAGGCTTCAATACAGTTTCAATATGTTTCTCTGGGAATTTTCCTACGACTTGTCCTACCCACTAAGTAGATGTAATCATGGAGGAATTTACTACAGCATCTCCCTCCTTGAACCACTCAATATCCCCTGACTACTTCAAACAACAGTCTTCAAGGTACATGGTAAATGAGGTGACATGCCTTGTTCTCAGTAGAAATCAACACTAATAATTGAGACGAACTGGGTCAAGGACAATTTTGATTGGTAACAATGAAACTCTAAAAAAAACCTGTTGAATATTATGGTGGGACCGAGAGGAGGTGATTCGGGTGGGGTGGGGGGTGGCCAAGAGGGGAGAGAAAAGCAATAAACTGACGCAACGGACAAGGCAAGGTGTAGTGACAAAAAGTATTTCCTGTGACTAGGCGCGGGAAAGATATCCGGTCGCAGCCTTTGCGTTTGATCTGCGGCTAGCAGTATAATATAGATGAAAGCGCAGAGTTTGAAACGCAGACCAATTGAAGATCAAGCTTATCGGAGCCAGTGGAGACACCCCTAAAGTCAGCAAAATGCTGGAAAGGTGGTATTTTTAAACATTTTGTGGCACAGAATAGGCTATAATTATGACAAAAACTGCACGACTCAGGTCTATATCATATTCAGGTCTAATAAGTTACAGAAAAACGCACTATCCTTCAAGGATGATCTCAGATGTTGGCAGTTGCGAGTTCCTGCCTACATGATTCACTAACCATGTAGGCAAGGACCTCGTCATTCCTCTCCACCTACAGAACCAGCACAAACCATCGCAAGGCATACCGCAGGGCTTACCGCAGCCAGTGGAGACCACCCTTTATATATACAAGGGGGTCCCTTATGGCATAAGATTTTCCGCGTTATGCCACAAAAAAGGGGTTAAAATGCCGAAAATTTGCGGAGAGGGGGTACATTTCAAATGCTGGAACGAAAATGAAGACACATTTGACACCTGGAGGGGGGAGGGGGGTGGACAGGCGGGTGCTTGCCCCTGTGTCATCTTTCCACCATTGAAGATAAATATGTCTGCCTGTCACTGTCATTTATGATTTATCAAAACATTGGATCACAACAGAAAGCAGTTAATTCATGCAGCAGTGGAGGTGTATGTAAGTGTGCAAGGACCAAGTTTGCCTGATGTAGTAATTTATTTGCCCGACTCAATGCCAAATTCCTATACTACTAGGCTAGATCACCAATTCATATACTACTACTCTTGATCACTGACGGGGAGCGGAGACTGATGAGCGGCCATACCTAGTACCGGGACCCCTTGGGGTCCACTCCGCCCGCGCATAAGAGCTGGTGCCGGTCTCCAGTACCAAGACTGGCAACGACCAAACAGCGACAGCTACGTATCTTTTGTGGCGGGAGAGGTGGGAGGTTACGCGCAAGTGCTGCCACCTTGGCGCAGTGAGGAACATCTGGAGTTTCGTGGTTACAGTTTTCCTCGATAGAGGGCAGTAGATTCATCAGAGCCTGGAGTGGCGCTCTACTAGGAGCCCGGTTATGTCCCGAAGTGTTAGCTCCAATAGAAGCATATCTTACAAGTGGCTTCGGGCGGCTGCGGAGACTGCGGAGGCCGGCGGCCTCGACCAATCAGACTTGAGGTTACGAAGGCAGCCTTGGTAACTATTTCCACGGCGCCGCTGACCTCCAAATTGACCGAATCAAACCATTCTTTTCACGTCGATCTGTGATATATATATGTACATGACTTAGCCAACATTAAAGGTAAGGTCCAAATTGTTATCATCATGATGAAGCCGTATCCTGTCACTTCTCGTTAGCATTGCTTTCATTGTCTGAGTCTAGCCTACTCCGAGCCTATGTCAGTCACGATCAGAAATTTAAGCTCTGCACGTGAAACTGAGATTGTGACTGTACTGACACTACTACTGTAGAGTCACTTTCAATAAATCATCCATCCTTAGACCTTAGTTCGGATATCATGATAGTGCTAAACTTATAATGTGTTGCCTATGGGTATAATGAAAAGAATTAGGCCTATTCAGACTAGCTGATCCCCGAGCTCCCCCGGCCCCTGCACTCCCTAGCCCCGGCGCCCCCCCCCCCCCCACCACACACACACACACACACACACACACACACACACAAACTCAGGGCCAAAAAGTGTAAGCTTTTTTGTTCCAGCCTTTGAAAAGTACCCCCTTTCCGCGAATTCTCAAGGCATTTTACCCCCCCCCCCCCAACACACACACACTTTTTGTGTAAAAACGTAGAACATCTGGTGCCCCAAAATATATTTTATAGGCTAATTTCAAGGAGTCTTGCTTAACAATAACATGGTAGCCATTTTACCCACCCCTTTTTCAGGCAAAACGCAGAACACTTTATAAATGCCAAAAAGGACCCCTTAACAGGGGCGGATCCAGGATTTTCAAAAGGAGGGGGCGCGGTTTCAAGTTTAATTTTAAAGAACATATATTTATATATGTTATTAATTGCTCAGCATGTGTTCTGCAATGCCTTAAATATTCAGAGATTTCAACTCTAAAAGCGACAGTGATAACAGTACTAAATTATCTTAAAATATCCCAAAAGGAATTTTCATTCTGTGCGGAATATTTCATTTCATAACCTATTTACACCCCCTCCTGTCACACACCCCTCTGTAAAAAACTGAGAATCTCCGAACATCCAAGGCCATTTAAAAGATTCCAACAGGATTCCAGGCCATGTGATGATATTTCAGGCCCTTCGACCTATTATGTTAATGTTTCAACCCTTGAAGTTATTTGCCTATTTTTAGGCTTATTTTAGGCCTATTTTTAGGCTTTTCCAAGCCCCTTTATTGGAATACAGTTGATGAAGTGTACATAAAAGTGTACGGTACCGTATCCTATTTTATACTAATAGTCTTATATGATGTTTTTCTTGTGTTTTTTGCACCACAAATGCCCCATCTTGATTTTGAAAAGGGGAGGGCGCGCGGATGTCACGTGCAAAAATACCCCCCTTTTTCAGGATTTTGCGGAGGTCAGCTGCAAATTGGTACCCTTACTTCTGATTTCACGCTCCATGTTTGGTCATGAAAAACGACCCCTTTCTCCGCGAAATTGGGAACAAAAGAGCGTACACTTTTTAGTATTGAGTTGGGGGGGGGGGAGGTCCCTAGCCCACTGTGAACTGACACTGATAGGCCTACTAGTGACAGTACGTAGGCCTACTGACTTTTAGCTCGCCCTCTGGACGTTTGGGCCCCTGGCTGGGATGGTAGGGCCCTGGTCTTGGATGTTAGGCCCCCGCCAGCCCCCCCCCCCCCCCCCCCCCATACTAGCATTGCCTCATATCCTCCAATTCCTGGATGTTTGGGACCTGAGATAATTGGCCCCTAGCCATGGACGTTTGGGCCCCTGGCCATGGATATTTGGGCCCTGGACCCAGTCAGGGTCTGCATGGTTTAATGATGATGACAATATTCATTGACATCAAACCCATTTGGGAACTATTGAAAACATGAAAAAAAATGATACTCCAGGTAGCCTACACCACATGTATGACCTTGTATCCACCTGTAACCTTACTCCAGGTAACCTACAGCACCTGTATGACCTTGTATCCACCTGTAACCTTACTCCAGGTAACCTACAGCACCTGTATGACCTTGTATCCACCTGTAACCTTACTCCAGGTAACCTACAGCACCTGTATGACCTTGTATCAATCTGTAACCTTACTCCAGGTAACCTACACCACCTGTATGACCTTGTATCCACCTGTAACCTTACTCCAGGTAGCCTACATCACCTGTATGACCTTGTATCCATCTGTCACCTTACTCCAGGTAGCCTACACCACCTGTATGACCTTGTATCCACCTGTAACCTTACTCCAGGTAACCTACAGCACCTGTATGACCTTGCATCCACCTGTAACCTTACTTCAGGTAACCTACAGCACCTGTATGACCTTGTATCAATCTGTAACCTTACTCCAGGTAACCTACACCACCTGTATGACCTTGTATCCACCTGTAACCTTACTCCAGGTAGCCTACACCACCTGTATGACCTTGTATCCACCTGTAACCTTACTCCAGGTAGCCTACATCACCTGTATGACCTTGTATCCATCTGTCACCTTACTCCAGGTAGCCTACACCACCTGTATGACCTTGTATCCACCTGTAACGTTACTCCAGGTAACCTACACCACCTGTATGACCATGTATCCACCTGTAACCTTACTCCAGGTACCATAGACCACCTGTATGACCTTCTATCCACCTGTAACCTTACTCCAGGTAGCATACACCACCTGTATGACCTTGCATCCACCTGTACCCTTACTCCAGGTAGCCTACACCACCTGTATGACCTTGTATCCACCTCTAACCTTACTCCAGGTAGCCTACGCCACCTGTATGACCTTCTATCCACCTGTAACCTTACTCCAGGTAACCTACACCACCTGTATGACCTTGCATCCACCTGTAACCTTACTCCAGCCAACCTACACCACCTGTCTGACCATATATACACCTGTAACCTTACTCCAGGTAGCCTACACCACCTGTATGGCCTTCTATCAACCTGTAACCTTAGTCCAGGCAGTCTACACCACCTGTATGACCTTGTATTTACCTTGTTACCTTGTACCCTTACTCCAGGTACCATAGACCACCTATATGACCTTGTTTCCACCTCTAACCTTACTCCAGGTAGCATACACCACCTGTATGACCTTGTATCCACCTGTAACCTTACTCCAGGTAACCTACACCACCTGTATGACCTTCTATCCACCTGTAACCTTACTCCAGGTAGCATACACCACCTGTATGACCTTGTATCCACCTGTAACCTTACTCCAGGTAGCATACACCACCTGTATGACCTTGTATCCACCTGTAACCTTACTCCAGGTACCATAGACCACCTAGTATGACCTTGCATCCACCTGTACCCTAACTCCAGGTAGCCTACACCACCTGTATGACCTTCTATCCACCTGTAACCTTACTCCAGGTAGCCTACACCACCTGTATGACCTTGTATCCACCTCCAACCTTACTCCATGTAGCCTACACCACCTGTATGAACTTGCATCCACCTGTAACCTTACTCCAGGTACCCTACACCACCTGTATGACCTTGTATACACCTGTAACCTTACTCCAGGTAGCCTACACAACCTGTATGACCTTGTATCCATCTGTATCCTTACTCCAGGTAGCATACACCACCTGTATGACCTTGTATCCACCTGTAACCTTACTCCAGGTAGCCTACACCACCTGTATGACCTTGTATACACCTGTAACCTTACTCCAGGTAGCCTACACCACCTGTATGACCTTGTATCCACCTGTAACCTTACTCCAGGTAGCCTACACCACCTGTATGACCTTGTATCCACCTGTAACCTTACTCCAGGTAGCCTACATCACCTGTATGACTTGTATCCACCTGTAACCTTACTCCAGGTAACCTATAACACCTGTATGACCTTGTATCCACCTCTAACCTTACACCAGGTAGCCTACACCACCTGTATGACCTTGCACCCACCTGTAACCTTACTCCAGGTAGCCTACACCACCTGTATGACCTTTTATCCACCTGTAACCTTACTCCAGGTAGCCTACACCACCTGTATGACCTTGCACCCAGCTGTAACCTTACTCCAGGTAGCCTACACCACCTGTATGGCCTTCTATCAACCTGTAACCTTAGTCCAGGCAGTCTACACCACCTGTATGACCTTGTATCTACCTGTACCCTTACTCCAGGTACCATAGACCACCTATATGACCTTGTATCAACCTGTAACGTTACTCCAGGTAGCCTACACCACATGTATGACCTTGTATCCACCTGTACCCTTACTTTAGGTAACCTACACCACCTGTATGACCTTGTATCCACCTCTGGCTTTACTCCAGGTAGCCTACACCACCTGTATGACCTTGCATCCACCTCTGACTTTACTCCAGGTACCCTACACAACCTATACGACCTTGTATCCACTTATAATTTTACTCCAGGTAGGCTACACCACCTGTATGACCTTGTATACATCTGTAACCTTACTCCAGGTAGCCTGTAACATCTGTATGACCTTGTATCCACTTCTAACATTATTCCAGGTAGCCTACACCACCTGTATGACCTTATATACACCTGTAACCTTTCTCCAGGTAGCCTACACCACATGTATGACATTGTATCCACCTGTACCCTTACTTCAGGTACCATAGACCACCTGTATAACCTTGTATCAACCTGTAACCTTACTGCAGGTAACCTACACCACCTGGATGACCTTGTATCCACCTGTAACCTTACTCCAGGTAACCTACACCACCTGTATGACCTTATATACACCTGTAACCTTTCTCCAGGCAGTCTACACCACCTGTATGACCTTATATACACCTGTCACCTTACTCCAGGTAACCTACACCACCTGTATGACCATGTATACACCTGTAACCTTTCTCCAGGCAGTCTACACCACCTGTATGACCTTATATACACCTGTAACCTTACTCCAGGTAACCTACACCACCTGTATGACCTTGTATCCACCTGTAACCTTACTCCAGGTAACCTACACCACCTATATGACCTTGTATCCACCTCTGTCCTTACTCCAGGCAACCTACACCACCTGTATGACCTTGTATCCACCTGTAACCTTACTCCAGGTAGCCTACACCACCTGTATGACCTTGTATACACCTGTAACCTTACTCCAGGTAGCCTACACCACCTGTATGAACTTGCATCCACCTGTAACCTTACTCCAGGTAGCCTACACCACCTGTATGACCTTGTATACACCTGTAACCTTACTCCAGGTAACCTACAGCACCTGTATGAACTTGCATCCACCTGTAACCTTACTCCAGGTAACCTACACCACCTGTATGACCATATATACACCTGTAACCTTACTCCAGGTAGCCTACACCACCTGTATGGCCTTCTATCAACCTGTAACCTTACTCCAGGCAGTCTACACCACCTGTATGACCTTATATACACCTGTCACCTTACTCCAGGTAACCTACACCACCTGTATGACCTTGCATCCACCTGTAACCTTACTCCAGGCAACCTACACCACCTGTCTGACCATATATACACCTGTACCCTTACTCCAGGTAGCCTACACCACCTGTATGGCCTTCTATCAACCTGTAACCTTAGTCCAGGCAGTCTACACCACCTGTATGACCTTGTATTTACCTGTACCCTTACTCCAGGTAACCTACACCACCTATATGACCTTGTATCCACCTCTAACCTTACTCCAGGTAACCTACACCACCTGTATGACCTTGTATCCACCTGTAACCTTACTCCTGGTAGCCTACACCACCTGTATGACCTTGTATCCACCTGTATCCTTATTCCAGGCAGCCTACACCACCTGTATGACCTTGTATTCACCTGTATCTTTAATCCAGGTAGCCTACACCACCTGTATGACCTTGTATCCACCTGTCACCTTACTCCAGGTAGCATACACCACATGTATGACCTTGTATTCACCTGTAACCTTACTGCAGGTAACCTACACCACCTGTATGACCTTGTCTCCACCTCTGTTCTTACTCCAGGTAACCTACACCACCTGTATGACCTTATATACACCTGTAACTTTACTCCAGGTAACCTACACCACCTGTATGACTTTGTATCCACCTCTATCCTTACTAGCTGGGAGGAAGTTTGCCAAAATTCGTGAAAATTGCGCACTTTGTGACAAGTTTTTTAAATTTGGTACAGTGATAGATATGGGTCTAAGGTTTTCATAAACCACCGCATACAAATTGGGGTGGCCCCCTGGTGGCTATTATCCACAAAACCAATATGGCTGCCACCAGGAAACAAGAATGTCATATCTCAGCTCCTGGTAGCATTAGAATCATGTATTATACCTCTTTATCTATGTTTTCAGGTGTAAGGAATCTATTTCTGACCTTATATTCTGGTTTCAAGGTCATTTTCAAGGTCCAATATAGCCATCATAGCCATCATGTTACCATATATCCAATATAGCCATCATGAGGATAACAAATGCCATATCTCAGCACTATAAGCACTATATCCATATATAATACCTATTCTCCTATGTTTTAAGGCGTGAGAATCCATTTTAGGATTTACTTTTAACTTTCAAAAATATATAAGTCATTCAAGGTCATTTTCAAGGTCAAAACCCAATATGGCCACCACTAGGATACAGTACCAGAATGCCATGTATTTCCACTCCCTTTAGCACTATATCCAAGTGTTATACCAGTTAGTCCATGTTTTAAGGTGTTGGAAAGACATTTCAGAAGTTACTTTGCTGTTTGCTCTAAAGGTCATTCAAGGTCATTTTCAAGGTCAAAATCCAATATGGCCGCCAGGGATTAAAGAATGTTATATCTTGGCCCTCATTAGCACTATATCCAAGTGTAATACCAATTTGTCTATGTTTTTAGGTATGAGGAATCCATTTCTGAAGTCATTTTCCTGTTTCTAGGTCATTTACGATCATTTCCAAGGTTTAAATCCTGAATGTCATGATAATAGAATATCATATCTCAACTCCTGTTAGCATTATATCCATGTAAGATACCTATTTGTATATGTTTGAATCTCAAAGAGGCTCGCTCTGTGAGTTGTCTACTGTACACAATATTTTATTCATTTTTTTCACTTCTTTAGATCTTAGCCTCAATATAATATGCAGTACACAAATGTATAACAATTATTCTGGGACTGAATTCATAATAAAAAAGTGCACTCTTAGACAGATGTTATTTAAAAACTTACAAAATACAGGGAAAATAACCCTTAGAGTTGGAGTAATGGACTCATGAGTGTTGAGGTATTATTTATTTCTGTCTTCTTATACATGACTTAAACTATCTAGAAGAGCAATTCCTATATTCTGTTGACTTTTAACTAAATGGTATCCAAATAGGGGTAATTAGAAAACACAGATTTGATGGATACAAGCCAGTTGACAAGAAAAAAAGGGTGCTTCTGTTGCACCACCATGTTGGTGTATACTATAAACATTCCTAAATTATATTAAAGACCCTGGAGAACTTCACCGAATCCCAATGTTCTGTTTGATACCTGATAGGTATGGTGGTAAACCATTCCAGCTTGGATTTTCCGTCTCTATTATCTGATCTTGAAGCACTACAGGTCCTATCTTAGATATTAAAATTAGAAACTGTCAAGCATACATTATGCATACCTGCTCAGTCTTCCCTGGCTCTACATACTCAAAGTGCAGGCATTTTACATAATGATGAGTATTGCTGCATGAGTTATGGGCATCATGAACCAACCCACTGAGATGTAGAAGTGACTGCTCTGACCTGTGGTCATAGCCATTTTGACGCACAAATAAATATTGCCTGCTGTATGCCTGTCTTCTCCAAAGACATGGTATACTCAGTCAGCCATGATATTTTCATGGAACGGAAGTTTGTTGTACTCTGGGGACAAGAAGTTTAGATTGATGGCCCTTGGTCTGAGTCAGGAGTCCAGCATCAAGTTTCTAAAGGAGGATAGTTGGGAAAAGGCCTCACTCATAGACAACAGGAGTAGGAGGGCATAGTTTTGTTGTTTTCTAAAACTGAATTGCTGAACGGATTCAATTCCTCAATACCTCTAGACTCTGTAACCCTTGTCAAAGATGGTACAGTTGTCAAACCCTTTAAGTAACTCATCATATTGGATGGTGGTGAGGTCATAGACCCTCAGATGGTGTGGTGCTGGCCAACAATCTCTATCCTGAGTTTGGCCTCTCAGTGTTGTAAATCAGATTTTGATCAGGGAAAAACATAAGATACACCGATCCAAATAATTTGACCTCAATATTGCCTTGCTCTCCCCTTCTTACCTGCACTCTCACAGTGCAATGTTGTATTAGCAATGTTTAGGATTGGTGAAAAGACTTTCCTAAGGATACAAACTCCTTCAGTTTACCCCAAGCCCCAAACATGGATTGACATGTGACATCTCAGAACAGTGGTGCAGACTCACTGAATCAGTGTGAGTCCGATCCGTTGGGTAGAGATAACATCTGCATGTACCATCCACAACTTGGTTGTGCTTGATCGCCGAGTATCTGTCAGCAACATCATAAAACATACCACAAGAGGGTAGAGTAACAGTGACTGGGGCTACTGAAGTTTCATTATATTTGCAGGGCCTTTGCAAGGATGCAAAATAACAGGCACAACTTTCATTTCAAGTACTGTTTATACTGTGTAAAATACATAAGATAATCTCATCCTCTTTGAAGTATTAAGCCAGTCCCAGAAGTTATATATCAATCTCAGAATAATAGGTCCCATCATTTATTCAAATTAGGTATTTTGCCTCATAGAGAGCCTCACACAGCATGTACATGCCTGTGGTTTAGGACCGTTGCCTGGAGTGACTGGAGCAGCCGACGTTCTGGTCATATATAGCACCAGTTTTAATTGCCCCCCGTTTTGGGGTGCGGAAAAACGGATCGGACTCCTACTGGAATGAAGCAAGGAAGCTCATATTCAACAGGCTTTCATAATGCTTATTCCAGCATGCCCTGCTCACTGCAAACTTCAGTAAATTGGGCTGGGAATGGAATGCCAGAACCAAAGTGTGGGTACCATATTGGATAGATCCGGTAAATGCCACCTGGTCTTTCAATTTTCCTAATGACTGTTGTTTTAATAATATAACAGATACATTATTTAGAGTGATGCAATGTTATATTGTAACTTTTCACTCTCCAACTCAACATTTCACCATTAATGGGTGATAGAAAGTTATTAAGGAGTATTGAAATAAAGATTATGGTTGTTTTAATGGGTCCAGAAAGCTAAAGAGATAAGCCATTGACATTGATATTCTTTAAAAACAGGAATATGACAACAGGAACGAATTTCTAAAAACAGGAATGAATTTATGACACCTTAAAACATAGATAAAGTGGCATTGTACTGGATGTATTGCTAATGGGAGCCATGATATGACATTCTTATTGGATTTTGACCTTCGGAAATAACTTCAGAAATGAATTTCTCATGCCTAAAAACATAGACAAACTGGTTTTACACTTGGATGTATTACTAACAGGAGTTGAGATACATGACATTCTTGTAACCCAATGGTGGCCATATTGGGTTCGACCTTAAAAGCGACCTTGAATAACATTGAAGTAAAGAGGTAACTTCTGAAATGGATTCCTCACACCTTTAAACATATACAAAAAGGTGTTATACATAGATGTATCGACCACAGGAGCTGAGATATCACACTATTTATCCTTGTAGCGACCATATTGGATTTTGACCTTGAAAATGACCTTGAAAATGACCTTGAAACTGAAATATTAGGTCGGAAATGGATTCCTCATACCTTAAAACATGAACTAACAGGTATTACACTTGGATATAGTGCTAAAGGGAGCTGAGCTACATGTCATTCTTGCATCCCAGTGTCGGCCATATTGGATTTTGACGTTGAAAATGACCTTAAATGATTTATATGAACTTGAAAGAGAAAAGTAACTCCTGAAATGGATTGCTCACACCTTAAAACATAGGACAATAGACATTATAAATGGATATAGTGTTAACAGGAGCTGAGATATGACATTTGTTATGCTAGAGGCAGCCATATTGCATTTTGACCTTGAAAATGACCTTGAAACTGAGTTACAAGGTCAGAAATGGGTTCCTCACACCTGAAAACATGGACAAAGAGGTATTATACATGTATCTAGTGCAATTAGGAGCTGACATATGATTATCTTCTTTCCATATTGGTTTTGGTGCATACAGCCACCAGGGGGCTACCTCAGTTTGTATGCGGTGATTTTTGAATACCTTAGACCTATATCTACCAGTGTACCAAATTTCAAAAACTTGTCACAAAGTGCGCGTCCAGGCAGTCTACACCACCTGTATGACCTTGTATCTACCTGTACCCTTACTCCAGGTACCATAGACCACCTATATGACCTTGTATCAACCTGTAACCTTACTCCAGGTAGCCTACACCACATATATGACCTTGTATCCACCTGTACCCTTACTTTAGGTAACCTACACCACCTGTATGACCTTGTATCCACCTCTAACCTTACTGCAGGTAACCTACACCACCTGGATGACCTTGTATCCACCTGTAACCTTACTGCAGGTAACCTACACCACCTGTATGACCTTGTATCCACCTCTGGCTTTACTCCAGGTAACCTACACCACCTGTATGACCTTGCATCCACCTCTGACTTTACTCCAGGTAGCCTACACAACCTATACGACCTTCTATCCACTTATAATTTTACTCCAGGTAGCCTACACCACCTGTATGACCTTGTATCCACCTCTGGCTTTACTCCAGGTAGCCTACACCACCTGTATGACCTTGCATCCACCTCTGACTTTACTCCAGGTACCCTACACAACCTATACGACCTTCTATCCACTTATAATTTTACTCCAGGTAGGCTACACCACCTGTATGACCTTGTATACATCTGTAACCTTACTCCAGGTAGCCCGTAACACCTGTATGACCTTGTATCCACTTCTAACATTATTCCAGGTAGCCTACACCACCTGTATGACCTTATATACACCTGTAACCTTTCTCCAGGTAGCCTACACCACATGTATGACATTGTATCCACCTGTACCCTTACTTCAGGTACCATAGACCACCTGTATAACCTTGTATCAACCTGTAACCTTACTGCAGGTAACCTACACCACCTGGATGGCCTTGTATCCACCTGTAACCTTACTCCAGGTGGCCTACACTACCTGTATGACCTTATATACACCTGTAACCTTTCTCCAGGCAGTCTACACCACCTGTATGACCTTATATACACCTGTCACCTTACTCCAGGTAACCTACACCACCTGTATGACCATGTATCTACCTGTCACCTTACCCCAGGTAATCTACACTACCTGTATGACCTTACATCCACCTGTAACTTTACTCCAGGTAACCTACCCCACCTGTATTACCTTACATCCACCTGTAACCTTACCCCAGGTAATCTACACCACCTGTATGACCTTACATCCACCTGTAACCTTACTCCAGGTAGCCTACACCACCTGTATGACCTTGTATCCACCTCTGTCCTTACTCCAGGTAGCCTACACCACCTGTATGACCTTGCATCCACCTGTAACCTTACTCCAGGTAGCCTACACCACCTGTATGACCTTCTATCTACCTGTAACCTTACTCCAGGTAACCTACACCACCTGTATGACCTTGCATCCACCTGTAACCTTACTCCAGGCAACCTACCACACCTGTCTGACCATATATACACCTGTAACCTTACTCCACGTAGCCTACACCACCTGTATGGCCTTCTATCAACCTGTAACCTTAGTCCAGGCAGTCTACACCACCTGTATGACCTTGTATCCACCTGTAACCTTACTCCAGGTAACCTACACCACCTGTATGGCCTTGCATCCACCTCTGACTTTACTCCAGGTACCCTACACAACCTATACGACCTTCTATCCACTTATAATTTTACTC
The DNA here is from genome assembly GCA_942159475.1 of Sthenelais limicola. Classification (NCBI taxonomy): domain Eukaryota; kingdom Metazoa; phylum Annelida; class Polychaeta; order Phyllodocida; family Sigalionidae; genus Sthenelais; species Sthenelais limicola. The sequence goes on from OW804097.1 coordinate 7,182,452, forward strand.
CAGGTAGGCTACACCACCTGTATGACCATGTATCTACCTGTCACCTTACCCCAGGTAATCTACACCACCTGTATGACCTTACATCCACCTGTAACTTTACTCCAGGTAACCTACCCCACCTGTATTACCTTACATCCACCTGTAACCCTACCCCAGGTAATCTACACCACCTGTATGACCTTACATCCACCTGTAACCTTACTCCAGGTAACCTACACCACCTGTATGACCTTGCATCCACCTGTAACCTTACTCCAGGTACCCTACACCACCTGTATGACCTTGCATCCACCTGTAACCTTACTCCAGGCAACCTACCACACCTGTCTGACCATATATACACCTGTAACCTTACTCCAGGTAGCCTACACCACCTGTATGGCCTTCTATCAACCTGTAACCTTACTCCAGGTAGCCTACACCACCTGTATGACCTTGTATTTACCTGTACCCTTACTCCAGGTACCATAGACCACCTATATGACCTTGTATCAACCTGTAACCTTACTCCAGGTAGCCTACACCACCTGTATGACCTTGTATCCACCTCTAACCCTACTCCAGGTAACCTACACCACCTGTATGTCCTAATATCCACCTGTAACCTTACTCCAGGTAACCTACACCACCTGTATGACCTTGTATCCACCTGTCACCTTACTCCAGGTAGCCTACACCACCTGTATGACCTTATATACACCTGTAACCTTACTCCAGGTAACCTACACCACCTGTATGACCTTGTATCCACCTCTATCCTTACTCCAGGTAGCCAACACCACCTGTATGACCTTGTATCCACCTGTCACCTTAATCCAGGTAGCATACACCACCTGTATGACCTTGTATTCACCTGTCACCTTACTCCAGGTAGCCTACACCACCTGTATGACCTTGTCTCCACCTCTGTCCTTACTCCAGGTAACGTACACCACCTGTATGACCTTATATACACCTGTAACCTTACTTCAGGTAGCCTATAACACCTGTATGACCTTGTATCCACTTCTAACATTATTCCAGGTAGCCTACACCACCTGTATGACCTTGTATCCATCTGTCACCTTACTCCAGGTAGCCTATAACACCTGTATGACCTTGTATCCACTTCTAACATTATTCCAGGTAGGCTACACCACCTGTATGACCTTGTATCCATCTGTCACCTTACTCCAGGTAGCCTACACCACCTGTATGACCTTGCATCCACCTGTATCCTTATTCCAGGCAGCCTACACCACCTGTATGACCTTGTATTCACCTGTATCTTTAATCCAGGTAGCCTACACCACCTGTATGACCTTGTATCAACCTGTCACCTTACTTCAGGTAGCATACAGCACATGTATGACCTTGTATCCACCTGTAACCTTACTTCAGGTAACCTACACCACCTGTATGACCTTGCATCCACCTGTATCCTTATTCCAGGCAGCCTACACCACCTGTATGACCTTGTATTCACCTGTATCTTTAATCCAGGTAACCTACACCACCTGTATGACCTTGTATCAACCTGTCACCTTACTTCAGGTAGCATACAGCACATGTATGACCTTGTATTCACCTGTAACCTTACTGCAGGTAACCTACACCACCTGTATGACCTTGTCTCCACCTCTGTCCTTACTCCAGGTAGCCTACACCACCTGTATGACCTTGTATCCATCTGTTACCTTACTCCAGGTAGCCTACACCACCTGTATGACCTTGCATCCACCTGTATCCTTATTCCAGGCAGCCTACACCACCTGTATGACCTTGTATTCACCTGTATCTTTAATCCAGGTAACCTACACCACCTGTATGACCTTGTATCAACCTGTCACCTTACTTCAGGTAGCATACAGCACATGTATGACCTTGTATTCACCTGTAACCTTACTGCAGGTAACCTACACCACCTGTATGACCTTGTCTCCACCTCTGTCCTTACTCCAGGTAGCCTACACCACCTGTATGACCTTGTATCCATCTGTCACCTTACTCCAGGTAGCCTGCATCACCTGTATGACCTTGTATACATGTGTAACCTTACTCCAGGTAGCCTACATCACCTGTATGACCTTGTATCCATCTGTCACCTTACTCCAGGTAGCCTGCATCAACCGTATGACCTTGTATCAATCTGTAACCTTACTCCAGGTACCGTATGTGTTACACAGGTTCCTGCCTACCTACATACACTCAATCATACTAGTGAGTGTTATATATGTGTGCTTAGTGTGCTATCCACGGACTTTATATCTATTTGTGCTTGTCTATTGCTGGAGATTCCTCTCAACCTAACTATGGAGGATCGACTTGGTGCCCTGGAAGAAAACTGGAGGTTACAATTTGTTCCCACCCAAGCAAAAGTAGGTAGAATACAGGCATATGCCAACCATCTTAATACTAGAATTCAGCAACTTGAACTGGAACTGTCTCACGTTAATTTGGTTACGAAAAATCTTGAAAACTACTGCCTAGAATTAGATCGCGGCCAAAGAAAACCATTCGATTCTTTTATTTAAATACTATCCCTATGTTTTGTTCTCTCTGTCCCTATACCCCGCTTTGGGACGGGATGTCAGGCTGCAGCTCCCGGGGTGTGGAGCTGCATGTCCCGCCACAAGTCAAAGCAATCGCCGGTGTTTCTAGATACATTTCCAACCTTTCCTCTCTCCCTCAGTCTCTCAACTCCTTTCCTTATCTCCCTCTCTGCTCTCACTCACTCTCCCGTCCCCCACCTTCCCGTCTCTCTCTTTCTCTTTCTCTTTCCCTCCCCACTTCCCCCTGACTTCTTCTAATCTACATTCCCCCTCTCTTTCCTCTATTTGTCTCCCCCTCCCCCTCTGCATGCTCTTCCTCTGTCTCCCCACCCCTTCCACTCTCTCTCCCCTCTCTCCAGCCTGCTCTAACCCTCTCTCCCTTTCACCCTCTTCTCTCCTCCCCGTCCCTCTCTTCTCCCCTCCCTACACTCTCGCTCTCTTTCCACCTCTTGCTTTCTTGCCCTCTCCTCCCCACTCTTCCTCTCTCCCTCCCCCTCTTTCTTCCTTTCTCTCGCCCTACCTCCCCCTCACTCTCCTATCCCCCATTCTCCCTTTGTTCTCTCTCTTCCTCTCCCTCGCCACCTTTTATCTCCCCCTGTCTCTTTCACCCTTTCCCCTACCCGCCTCTCTCCCCCTCTTCTTGCTATCTTCCTCTCTTTCCTCTGCCCCAATTCCTCCCCCCTGTCTTTCTTCCTCTCTTCCTCCCCACCTCCCCTATAATCTTGTATCACAATTTTGGTAACCACTAGATCTGTTTTCATTGTTTGCTCAAATGAATTAGACCGACATATATTTTTGTTTTGTTAACATGACTGACATGATATTCATTCTAGTACATCAGCTAATGGCAACTGGGTTCGATCCCCAGCTTGGTCAAGATTTAAAATGCTGGAGCAAAGAGGGCAGATAGACCAATGGCCCCGCCATGCTGATGTATTGTGTAATGAGGATGTATAATTAAGAGAGAATGTAACAAGCATTGGATCTGGGAATATGTATCGCAAGCTCATGCTTTTATACTCTGTTGATTCGCCACACATTAAAACCAAGTGACCATATGATACATATCCCCAGATCTAATGATAGTTATATTGTCTTTTTATATCAAAATGCTATAGTTTGTACTATATATAATAAAAATCTGTTCAATATTGTTTATTTACCTTCTGCCATGAACATGTCTAACTTGCTTTGCCTATTGTGCCATTGCATAAAGTAAGCAACGTTTCTATTGGCTCATACTTAAAAGCATGACATCATGAATGATGTCTTCTAGAATTGCAAGATTGCACATGTGATTCCAGATAACTTTATTTCATGGTAGGATTTTACTCTAAATGTGTACAACCACTCATTGTGATATAAGATCATTTAAAAAGTTATTTAAAGATGTCCATGATTTTATAAGGGTTACTTGCATATAATGGAGTTTTATTATTCCTGGGTACATGTTATCACTCCCATTTTATGCTAACCTATTACCTCATTTGGGTTACATAAGATTACGTAACATTATCAATATGAATTAGCATAATTATTAATATTTATAACTGTATACTATAAGTACATCCATAACTATGTTCATATATCTATATATACATGTTACTGAATACAGGGCGACATGTTAGGTAACACCATGCTCGCCAGTTCAACAGGTCAGGCACGGCTATCACATGACCTACTTGACCCTCATTGGTTAATGAGTCATGAATATGTAACCATACTGCAGCCTGATTGGCCTATATTGTCATGTGACCTTAAGGGTAACCTTACCTGCTTGATATCTATGAAATAAAGGATCAGTTCTTAATGAACAGTTGTACTATAGGGCATGTGCAGAGCAGGACGGACATATTGAGGGCCAGAGCTCCTCGTGTGAGGAGGATACTGACGAAATTTGGCAGAAGAAGCTCTTAGTTGATGATGAATAAGTTGCTGTAGAACTTAACTGAATAAAGTACACAGTACACAGATACAGGTAATAAGGAAGCAGAAGTCGTCCTGTTGCAATCCTAATGATCAAAATAAAAGTTTATGATATCAATCAACCAATCAAGTAAAGAAGTGTAAAAGGCCCAGAACAAACAATACAACAGAGATGAAATAAAGCAGTGTAATGTCTGCTATTAATAATCGCGGCAACAGATGAAAAATAACGACACTGGACAACACAGATCTCCGAGTCCTTGCTAGCTGTTTCCTGTTTATTCAAACCTCACTACCCTCGGATCCGGAAAAAAGACCAGCGGACCTTTCACAGAACATCTTCCAGCTCCACAGGGGAGGAATATAACAATAAATAAGTAATAACAAGATAGGAAAGGTGTATAAAGAATGTAATACAGGTATACATCAGCTAGAGATAAAACATAATAAAATTAGAGACAAAACCCAGCAACGACATAGAGCGTTAACTCCCCACATGTAGCAGGAGGTAATGCCAGCTCGCATCCAGCCCAGCCGGACCATCGGACTCAGCACCCCCACACTCAGCACCACAGCAACATATATACCAGGAGGGAATTTTTTTCCGGGGAGAATTGCATACACTTTCTGTTGTAATCATTATAAGAATTAATTAATGCAATAGGCTGAGGGTGAAACTTTTCATTCTTTTATATTATCTTTTATGGGCGTCATCCATTATTTACATGGTAGCAAGCTTAATTGTCAAAAGTACAGATCTTGCCATGGTAACAGTGGTAACTGGATAGCATTCTGCTAAAATTGCAACTTAAAAGTTGTCATCACTTGTATATTATTTTGAGGATAGAGAACCATTAAAATCAACCATAGATGAATTCAAGATGGGCGGTAATTTGGGTGGGCTAGATCAACCTGTGTACAGAAAGGTAAGTTTCAAGATGGACGTTTCATGTTGCCAGGATCACATGTTCTATTGGTCACCATGGCAACATGCTTTCACTGGAACTTAATTCTTTGATAATATCTATTTGGCCCCAAGTGCGAATTTCCATATTAAGGTTGTCCTGTGAAAATTGAGTAATTATTCATAGAGATATGACCCAAAGTGTCAAAAGTACAGATGTTGCCATGGTAAGTTGGTGAATGCTAGATAATCATTAAAATTATGATAGAAAGGTAAGGTTTTCAGCTAAACTAGGGTTTTCAAGGGTCAGGAATCCATTTTCAACAGAATTAATAGGGTTGGACAATTGCTGACAATTTTTTCAAGATGGCCGTTTTATGTTTCCAGGATCACATGTTCTATTGGTCACCATGGCAACAAGCTTTCAGTAGATAATATCTATTTGGCCCAAAGTGAGAATTTCCATATGAGGGTTGTCCTGTGAAAATTGGATAATTATTCACAGAGATATGCTCCAAAGTGTCAAAAGTACAGATGTTGCCATGGCAACAGTGAAAACTAAATATTCTGTCAAAACTGAATCAGGAAAATTGTCAGACATGGCATAGTTGGTCAACGCTGGAGAATCATTAAAATCAATCAAAGATAAAGTGAAATTGGTCTGCATTTTGTTGAAACTAGATCAGTAAATTTTCATAGAAACTTACGATGGTTACTAAAACTTGGGGTTTCTTGCATACCTATACTTCTAATTATGATAGAAAGGTAAGGTTTTCAGCTAAACTAGGGTTTTCAAGGGCCAGGAATCTATTTTCAACAGAATCAAAAGGGTGGGACAATTGCCAATATTTTTTTCAAGATGGCTGTTTCATGTTGCCAGGATCACATGTTCTATTGGTCACCATGGCAACATGCTTTCACTGGAACTTAATTCTGTGATAATATCCATTTGGCCCCAAGTGAGAATTTCCATATGAGGGTTGTCCTGTGAAAATTGGATAATTATTCACAGAGATATGCTCCAAAGTGTCAAAAGTACAAATGTTGCCATGGCAACAGTGAAAACTAAATATTCTGTCAAAACTGAATCAGGAAAAAAGTCAGACATGGCATAGTTGGTCAACGCTGGAGAATCATTAAAATCAATCAAAGATAAAGTGAAATTGATCTGCATTTTGTTGAAACTAGATCAGTCTATAAACAGGTAAATTTTCATAGAAACTTATGATGGTTACTAAAACTTGGGGTTTCTTGCATACCTATACTTCTAATTATGATAGAAAGGTAAGGTTTTCAGCTAAACTAGGGTTTTCAAGGGTCAGGAATCCATTTTCAACAGAATCAAAAGGGTGGGACAATTGCCAATATTTTTTTCAAGATGGCCGTTTCATGTTGCCAGGATCACATGTTCTATTGGTCACCATGGCAACATGCTTTCACTAGAACTTAATTCTGTGATAATATCTATTTGGCCCCAAGTGAGAATTTCCAAATGAGGGTAGTCCTGTGAAAATTGAATAATCATTCACAGAGATAGGACCCAAAATGTCAAAAGTACAAATGTTGCCATGGCAACAGTGAAAACTAGATATTCTGTTAAAACTAAATCTGGAAAGTTGTCAGACATGGCATACTTGGTGAACGCTGGAGAACCATTAAAATCAACCAAAGATAAAGTACATGCCAACACCTGAATAGAGCATCATGGGGTGGGACCATTGGCCACTGTCCACTTTGCACCAGCTTTTCTTTTTAAAGGCCAAGCAATATATATGTCCATATATGACCTGGGTACATGCAGTCATTTCAGTCAGAATACCTAGAGTACCGGTGTACACCAGCGTTGTAGGCTACCTGGAGTAAGATTCCAGGTGTACACTAGGTCATACAGTTTGTGTAGGCTATCGGGAGTAAGACTACAAGTGGATACAAGGTCATATAGGTTGTGTAGGTTACCTGAAGTAAGACTACAGGTGGATACAAGGTCATACAGGTGGTGTAGGTTACCTGAAGTAAGACTACAAGTGGATACAAGGTCATATAGGTTGTGTAGGTTACCTGAAGTAAGACTACAAGTGGATACAAGGTCATACAGGTGATGTAGGTTACCTGAAGTAAGACTACAGGTGGATACAAGGTCATACAGTTGATGTAGGTTACCTGTAGTAAGACTACATGTATATACAAGGTCAAACAGGTGGTGTAGGTTACCTGAAGGAATACTACTGGTGGATACAAGGTTATACAGGTGGTGTTGGTTACCTGGAGTAATACTACTGGTGTATACAAGGACATACAGGTGGTGTGGGTTACCTGAAGTAAGACTACAAGTGAATACAAGGTCATACAGGTGGTGTAGGTTACCTGTAGTAACACTACTGGTGTATACAAGGTCATACAGGTGGTGTAGGTTACCTGAAGTAAGACTACTGGTGGATACAAGGTCATACAGGTGGTGTTGGTTACCTGGAGTAATACTACTGGTGTATACAAGGACATACAGGTGGTGTAGGTTACCTGAAGGAATACTACTGGTATATACAAGGTCATACAGGTGATGTAGGTTACCTGAAGGAATACTACTGGTATATACAAGGTCATACAGGTGATGTAGGTTACCTGAAGGAAAACTACTGGTGTATACAAGGTCATACAGGTGATGTAGGTTACCTGAAGGAAAACTACTGGTGTATACAAGGTCATACAGGCGGTGAAGTTACCTGAAATAAGGTTACATGTGTATACAAGGACATACAGGTGGTGTAGGTTACCTGTAGTAAGACTACTGGTGTATACAAGGTCAAACAGGTTGTGTAGGTTACCTGGAGTAAGGTTACAGGTAGATACAAGGACATACAGGCGGTGTAGGTTACCTGGAGTAAAACTATTGGTTGATACAAGGTCATACAGGTGGTGTAGGTTACCTGAAGTAATACTATTGGTGTATACAAGGTCATAGAGGTGATGTAGGTTAACTTAAGGAATACTACTGGTGTATACAAGGTCATACAGTTGATGTAGGTTACATGAAGTAAGGTTACAGGTGTATACAAGGTCATACAGGTGGTGTAGGTTACCTGAAGTAATACTATTGGTGTATACAAGGTCATACAGGTGGTGTAGGTTACCTGAAGTAATACTACTGGTGTATACAAGGTCATACAGGTGGTGTAGGTTACCTGAAGTAATACTATTGGTGTATACAAGGTCATACAGGTGATGTAGGTTACCTGAAGTAAGACTACAGGTGTATACAAGGTCATACAGGTGATGTTGGTTACCTGAAGTAATACTACTGGTGTATACAAGGTCATACAGGTGGTGTAGGTTACCTGAAGTAATACTATTGGTGTATACAAGGTCATACAGGTGATGTAGGTTACCTGAAGTAAGACTACAGGTGTATACAAGGTCATACAGGTGATGTTGGTTACCTGAAGTAATACTATTGGTGTATAGAAGGACATACAGGTGGTGTAGGTTACCTGAATTACTACTATTGGTGGATACAAGGTCATACAGGTGGTGTAGGTTACCTGAAGTAATGCTATTGGTGTATACAAGGACATACAGGTGGTGTAGGTTACCTGAAGTACTACTATTGGTGGATACAAGGTCATACAGGCGGTGTAGGTTACCTGAAGGAAAACTACTGGTGTATACAAGGTCATACAGGCGGTGTAGGTTACCTGAAGTAATACTACTGGTGTATACAAGGTCATACAGGCGGTGTAGGTTACCTGAAGGAAAACTACTGGTGTATACAAGGTCAAACAGGCGGTGTAGGTTACCTGAAGGAAAACTACTGGTGTATACAAGGTCATACAGGCGGTGTAGGTTACCTGAAGGAAAACTACTGGTGTATACAAAGTCATACATGTGGTGTAGGTTACCTGAAGGAATACTACTGGTGTATACAAGGTCATACAGGCGGTGTAGGTTACCTGAAGGAAAACTACTGGTGTATACAAGGTCATACAGGTGATGTAGGTTACCTGAAGGAATACTACTGGTGTATACAAGGTCATACAGGCGGTGTAGGTTACCTGAAGGAAAACTACTGGTGTATACAAGGTCATACAGGCGGTGTAGGTTACCTGAAGTACTACTATTGGTGTATACAAGGTCATACAGGCGGTGTAGGTTACCTGAAGTACTACTATTGGTGTATACAAGGTCATACAGGCGGTGTAGGTTACCTGAAGGAATACTACTGGTGTATACAAGGTCATACAGGCGGTGTAGGTTACCTGAAGGAAAACTACTGGTGTATACAAGGTCATACAAGTGATGTAGGTTACCTGAAGTAAGACTACTGGTGTATACAAGGTCATACAAGTGATGTAGGTTACCTGAAGGAATACTACTGGTGTATACAAGGTCAGACAGGTGATGTAGGTTACCTGAAGGAATACTACTGGTGTATACAAGGTCATACAGGTGATGTAGGTTACCTGAAGGAAAACTACTGGTGTATACAAGGTCATACAGGTGGTGTAGGTTACCTGTAGTAAGACTACTGGTGTATACAAGGTCATACAGGCGGTGAAGTTTCCTGAAATAAGGTTACTGGTGCATAAAAGTTCACGCAGGTGTTCTAGGTTACCTGGAGTAAGAGCAAAAGTAAAATTTTTTGTGAGAATCAACTTCCTGAGCGATTGAAAGGAGTATCATGTGGCGGGACCATTGACCAATCTGTCCACTTTGCACCAGCTACTTTTCAATGAAGGTCAAGCCAGGAATCGAACCTGGTTACCACATACACTCACTCCAGTCCCATCAGATATGGTCGAGACATTACAAAATACAATTCAAATTAGAAGATTAACTAGATTTACAAGATTACCTTGAGTTCTCCATTTTGTGGTTGAGTTATATTAAATGACTACACACCACAAGTTCCAAGGTTAGGGTGGCTCTACTGAGCCTCTTTATTCAAGAGCTCCACTAGTGCTTATGTCTAACACTAGGTGACATTGTAGTGTAGAGATGTCATTTCCCTTTTTAACCTGAAAAATAAAAATAATAATTAGTTGACAACATTATTTAAGTCCTCACTTGAAAACTACTCAGAGTGGAAGCAGGTTGGATTCACCCACCCACCATCCCAATTGTACAACTCTATCGATTAACAATGTCTTAATGAAATGTATCATCTATTTACAAATTGTGAACTACCTGGGGTAAGAGTACAGGTATAAAGGGGTACTTAGAAGGGGTGAGAACTACCTGTAGTAAAAGTACAGGTATATAGGGGGCATTAGAAGGGGTGAGAACTACCTGGGGTAAGAATACCGGTATAAAGGGGTACTTAGAAGGGGTGAGAACTACCTGTAGTAAGAGTACAGATATATAGGGGTATTTAGAAGGGGTGAGAACTACCTGTAGTAAGAGTACAGGTATAAAGGGGTACTTAGAAGGGGTGAGAACTATCTGGGGTAAGAGTACAGGTATATAGGGGTACTTGATCGGGGTGAGATCTAAGGGGGGATTGACTGAAGGGGAACAGACCATGGTGACTGAGGGGACAGAGACAGACAGGGAAGAGACTATAATGACCAAGATGACATAGGCTGATAGGAAGAGATTGCAACAAGGTAACAGAGGGAGATGAAATGAGCAAGAGACAAAGGGCACAAGACATTGACAACTTAAGGGAGTAAGGTCGGAGGTGGATACAATGTCATACACATGGTTTAGTTTACCTGGAGTAAGGTTAGAATTGGACACAAGGTCAAAGAGTTGGTGTAGGCCACCCAGAGTAAGGTTAGAGGTGGACACAAGGTCAAACAGATGGTGTAGGTTACCTGGAGTAAGGTTACAGATGGATACAAGTCATACAGGTGGTGTAGGCCACCCAGAGTAAGGTTAGAGGTGGACACAAGGTCAAACAGATGGTGTAGGTTACCTGGAGTAAGGTTACAGGTGGATACAAGGTCATACAGGTGGTGTAGGTTACCTGGAGTAAGGTTACAGGTAGATAGAAGGTCATACAGGTGGTGTAGGCTACCTGGAGTAAGGTTACAGGTGGATACAAGGTCATACAGGTGGTGTAGGCTACCTGGACTAAGGTTACAGGTGTATACAAGGTCATACAGGTGGTGTAGGCTTCCTGGAGTAAGGTTAGAGATGGAGTCAAGGTCATACAGGTGACATAGGTTACCTGGAGTGAGGTTATTCAAGAATACAAGGTCATACAGGTGGTGTAGCTTACCTGGAGTAAGGTTCCTAAAGAATACAAGGTCATACAGGTGGTGTAGCTCGCCTGGAATGAGCTTACAAGTCGAAAAAAGGTCATACAGGTGATGTAGGCTACCTGGAGTAAGGTTACAGGTGGATATAATGTCAGATAGGTGGTGTAGGTTACCTGGAGTAAGGTAACAGGTGTATACAAGGTCATACAGGTAATGTAGGCTACCTGGAGTAAGGTTACAGCTGTATACAATGCCATACAGGTGGTGTAGGCTACCTGCAGTCACATTACAGGTGGATACAGTGACGTACATGTGATGTAGGTTACCTGGAGTAAGGTCAGTGGTGGATGCAAGGTCACACAGGTGGTTTAGGTTACCTGGAGTAAGGTTAGTAGTGGATACAAGGTCATACAGGTGGTTTAGGTTACCTGGAGTAAGGTTAGAGGTGGACACAAGGTAAAACAGTTGGTGTAGGCTACCTGGAGTAAGGTCAGAGGTGGACACAAGGTCATACAAGTGGTGTAGGCTTCCTGGAGTAAGGTTAGAGGTGAATACAAGGTCATACAGATGATTTAGACTACCTGGAGTAAGGTCGGAGGTTGATACAAGGTCATACAGGTGGTGTAGGTTACCTGGAGTAAGGTTACAGATGGAGTCAAGGTCATACAGGTGGTGTAGGCTTCCTGGAGTAAGGTTAGAGGTGAATACAAGGTCATACAGATGATTTAGACTACCTGGATTAAGGTCGGAGGTGGATACAAGGTCATACAGGTGGTGTAGGCAACCTGGAGTAAGGTTACAGGTGGATACAGTGACGTACATGTGATGTAGGTTACCTGGAGTAAGGTCAGAGGTGGATGCAAGGTCACACAGGTGGTTTAGGTTACCTGGAGTAAGGTTAGTAGTGGATACAAGGTAAAACAGTTGGTGTAGGTTACCTGGAGTTCCTGGTCTATTTAAAGCATTTTCTCTCTTATTTATTATTTTGTATGGTTCCTATCGCCCTATCCCAATTGCTTATAGTTCTGGAACAATATTTTAACATTAGTGATTTATTTTTCATGTATTTCTTTTTGTTTCTACGTTAATTTAACTCTCTATAAGTTAATATTTATTCATATATAGGCAGTATGTATGTCTAATTGGCTGATGCACGGCGATAGAAATATATATTAACAATTAACATATCCTTCATGTAAATGTTTCTAATGAATAAAGATCCGATGTTGGACAAAAAAACCCAAACAATTAACATATCCAGTAGGCTAATATGACAAGGATATTCGTGGAGAGTTTGGTATACAGCCCTGTCACCCCCCACCCCCCATGTACAGTGTAGACCAAATAAGAAACCCCTTCCCTTCCCCTCTATTCTGCCAAATATTTAAAATGAATTTCATGAAGGCGATCCCCTCCCCTTTCCTATACCCTTCTTCGCCCCCCCCCTCCGAATTCCCGACCACTCCATCTCATGTCATGAGAATGGACAGACTACATATGTAAGGCATGTTGCTAGGCAGCGTTTCTACGTTGACGACGTTGAGTCACCAATCTTTAGAAGCGGAATGTATGATTTATGTCTTCATCAGGTTATCAGTTATTTGGATACATTGTTGGTATCTAGGATGGGATCGAGTAGTATCCTGATATAATTATGATACATGTACTTCCCTTGTTGCCAATGTTGATATCGGGGGAGCGAGGATATCACAATCGGGGTCCCTTGGGGTCTTAAGGGAAGGTACCTCATCTCAAGTAGCTAGGGTATGTTGAAAGAATAACTCTGTAGAGCTGGGTGATTCCAGGAGGAATATATGAAGATATCTCACTTTTATTTTAGAGATATGGAGGAAGTAGTACAGTGAGTAGCTGAGAACTCCTACTAGAGTAGTCTAGAGTTGTCCCAGACATGGTGAACCAGCCTTCTGTTCTCTAGCAAGGCCCAACAGCTACTCCTCCAGAAAAACCCAAGCTGAGTTGCTCCTGCCTCCTCGTGTCTCTCTCTCAGGGATGGGGTACTGGGCTAGATTTTATTGACCAATGGGAGAGCTCAGAGGAGGCGGTACGCAGGGCCACGTCATCTTGTAAAACACGTGTATAAAATAAATAGTGTCATATCATTTATGATGTTCTTTATTAGATAAATAAGGGTTATTTTAATATTGATCATTACACATAATGAGCACGAGGGTGGGTCAGGCTCAATGCTGAGGAGATTGGATATTAACACCAAGAGGAAAATTGATGCTAATCATTGTGAATGTTGTCGTAATTAGTGTATTGTTTTGATGACGGTGATTTGCAATAAGTATAATTAAAGTAATTCATATTAAGTTGCGTCACCGAAATACCGTATTTCCTTGAATAAGCACAGGGCCTTGAATCAGCACAGGGACAGAGCATGATTTACTAAAAAGCAGCGGATTGTGCAAAAGTGGTGGGCTTGGGAGATATGAATCCCAACATTATGATGCAATACCATTGGGACGTATTATACTTAGCCGTAGTGGCAATAATTTGTCATTGGTTTGTTTACTGTTATGATAAACAGTAATCAGAGACTGGCATAACTTTGCACTGTTAAGGCCTATTATTTTACGACGATCCTTCTGAAAGATTTGGGATACAATTTTGGCAAATTTTGGTTCAGGTACCCATCACTGTTGCCCCATTGTGTTCATGTTATATTGACTTGAATACATGTGTCGGTTGTTTATGAAGGTGAATATAAGTTATGTTTAAGTAGGCCTTTTTAACATTAATGATGTTTAAGTATTTGGACATAAATCTTTTCGCGCCTATTTTCTTGGCATCCTTAACGCCTCCTTAGAGCTGGGAAAAATCAGCAGGATATTTTTCTATGGATACAATGGGTGTACCAATCATGGGTAATGTAATTTTTGCGACTTCAAGTTTTTGTAGACCCATTTATTCCACCCTTGCGGCGTCGTCCCTATACCTTTAGCATTGTACACTGCATGCATTGAGGTTACGGTGTACGATGTGTCGTACACCACACCTCCAGTGTACGAAAATTAGAAGTATGCCTCATCACTCAATAGCAAAAAATCTAAATTAATACACAAGCAGACGTCAGAATGACGAAGTTAGCGCGAATTTAGCATCAAAAGTTCAATTTACGCTAGATATCTCAAGTTATGTACCAATAAGTTTCAGCGATCGGAAATAACGTCGCCATGACGATGACGGAAATGGTAAAACATCACCGCACATCGTCAATTTTGCCAGGGAAACGGGCTCGCATTCCGTGATGGCCGTCATCGACGCATTATCTGAGGGAACGTCATGATGTAAACAAAGCTATGAAATGAACTACTTTTTGTGCGAGTGGGATTCTGAAGAAATCCGATTAATTAGAATCAAGTAGACAACATATTTCTTTAATATTGGTAGTTTAAAAGGTTATTTCATGAGAATTTCCATACTTTACTTTTTGAAAGGGTGGAATAAATCCAGAATCCACCTCGGGTGGAGGTGGGAAGGATCATACACCCCTCAGTGTGGAAGGATCCCTCGGGCGCTCTGCGCCCTCGGGAGCCTTCCTCACCTTGGGGTGTACGATCCTTCCCACCTCCACCCTTGGTGGATTCCTTCTATATATTCCAAAAATAATTTAGACCCCCACTATGGCGACAGTAGGCTTCCAACTAAATCAACCATACATTTTTTCATCAAGGAATTAATTGGAAAGTTAACTATAGTGATTTTTTAAAACAACATAATATTTCAGAATAATGGCTACTGGCTACTATTTTTTAAACAGTGGTTTGGATAGGAAAACTCCCGTTTTTATTTGTGGTGATGGCATGAAAATAAGCAATTTGGCGTCTCACAATTAAAGAAATATATTGGGATTTATTTCGGACCCTAAACTGACTAAATTGGCCGATAAATGGCTATTTTTCTTCCTAGTAGCCTACTGAGATAAATTACTGAAGTTAATATTAGTAACATTTGAGCTAGAAACGAAAGTAAGGTTATAGGTGGGTAGAAAGTCATATAGGTATTGAAGTTGACCTGGAGTAAGGTAACCAATGGATACAAGGTCATACAGGTGGTGTAGGTTACCTGGAGTAAGGTAACCAATGGATACAAGGTCATACAGGTGGTGTAGGTTACCTGGAGTAAGGTAACCAATGGATACAAGGTCATACAGGTGGTGTAGGTTACCTGGAGTAAGGTTACAGGTGGATACAAGGTCATACAGGTGGTGTAGGTTGGCTGGAGTAAGGTAACCAATGGATACAAGGTCATACAGGTGGTGTAGGTTACCTGGAGTAAGGTAACCAATGGATACAAGGTCATACAGGTGGTGTAGGTTATCTGGAGTCGGGTTATAGGTGGGTAGAAGGTCATATAGGTGGTGTAGGTTACCTGGAGCAAGGTTACAGGTGTATACAAGGTTATGTCATACAGGTGGTGTAGGTCACCTTGAATAAGGTTACATAAGGATACAAGGTCATTAAGGTGGTGTAGGTGACCTTGAGTAAGGTTATAGGTGGATATGAGGTCATACAGGTGGTGTAGGTTACCTGGAGTAAGGTTACAGGTGGATATTAGGTCATACAGGTGGTGTAGGTTACCTGGAGTATGGTTACAGGTGGATACAAGGTCATACAGGTGGTGTAGGTTACCTGGAGTAAGGTTACAGGTGGATACAAGGTCATACAGGTGGTGTAGGTTACCTGGAGTAAGGTTACTGGTGGATATTAGGACATACAGGTGGTGTAGGTTACCTGGAGTAAGGTTACAGGTGGATACAAGGTCATACAGGTGGTGTAGGTTACCTCGAGTAAGGTTACAGGTGGATACAAGGTCATACAGGTGGTGTAGGTTACCTGGAGTAAGGTTAGAGGTGAATACAAGGTCATACAGGTGGTGTAGGTTACCTGGAGTAAGGTTACAGGTGGATACAAGGTCATACAGGTGGTGTAAAAGGAGGGAAAGGAGGGGAGGGAGAGGATGTAGGGGAAGGGAGAGAGCGGAGGGAGAGAAAGGGATCGAGGAGGGGGAGCATGAGAAAGAGGGGAGGGAGAGTGGGGAATCGGAGATGGGGTTGGGAGAGAAAAACAGGTATGAGAGAGAAGAAGCCAAGGGAAAAGAGGGAGAGGGGGGGGGGGGGGGCGGGGTGTAGGTTACCTGGAGTAAGGTTACAGGTGGATACAAGGTCATACAGGTGGTGTAGGTTACCTGGAGTAAGGTTACAGGTGGATATTAGGACATACAGGTGGTGTAGGTTACCTGGAGTAAGGTTACAGGTGGATACAAGGTCATACAGGTGGTGTAGGTTACCTGGAGTAAGGTTAGAGGTGGATACAAGGTCATACAGGTGGTGTAGGTTACCTGGAGTAAGGTTACAGGTGAATACAAGGTCATACAGGTGGTGTAGGTTACCTGGAGTAAGGTTACAGGTGGATACAAGGTCATACAGGTGGTGTAAGTTACCTGGAGTAAGGTTAGAGGTGGATACAAGGTCATACAGGTGGTGTAGGTTACCTGGAGTAAGGTTACAGGTGGATATTAGGACATACAGGTGGTGTAGGTTACCTGGAGTAAGGTTAGAGGTGGATACAAGGTCATACAGGTGGTGTAGGTTACCTGGAGTAAGGTTACAGGTGGATATTAGGACATACAGGTGGTGTAGGTTACCTGGAGTAAGGTTAGAGGTGGATACAAGGTCATACAGGTGGTGTAGGTTACCTGGAGTAAGGTTACAGGTGGATATTAGGACATACAGGTGGTGTAGGTTACCTGGAGTAAGGTTAGAGGTGGATACAAGGTCATACAGGTGGTGTAGGTTACCTGGAGTAAGGTTACAGGTGGATACAAGGTCATACAGGTGGTGTAGGTTACCTCAAGTAAGGTTACAGGTGGATACAAGGTCATACAGGTGGTGTAGGTTACCTGGAGTAAGGTTACAGGTGGATACAAGGTCATACAGGTGGTGTAGGTTACCTGGAGTAAGGTTACAGGTGTATATAAGGACATACAGGTGGTGTAGGTTACCTGGAGTAAGGTTACAGGTGTATATAAGGTCATACAGGTGGTGTAGGCTACCTGGAGTAAGGTTACAGGTGGATACAAGGTCATACAGGTGGTGTAGGTTACCTGGAGTAAGGTTACAGGTGGATACAAGGTCATACAGGTGGTGTAGGTTACCTGGAGTAAGGTTACAGGTGGATACAAGGTCATACAGGTGGTGTAGGTTACCTGGAGTAAGGTTACAGGTGGATACAAGGTCATACAGGTGGTGTAGGTTACCTGGAGTAAGGTTACAGGTGGATACAAGGTCATACAGGTGGTGTAGGTTACCTGGAGTAAGGTTACAGGTGGATACAAGGTCATACAGGTGGTGTAGGTTACCTGGAGTAAGGTTACAGATTGATACAAGGTCATACAGGTGGTGTAGGTTACCTGGAGTAAGGTTACAGGTGGATACAAGGTCATACAGGTGGTGTAGGTTACCTGGAGTAAGGTTACAGGTGGATACAAGGTCATACAGGTGGTGTAGGTTACCTGGAGTAAGGTTACAGGTGGATACAAGGTCTTACATGTGGTGTAGGTTACCTGGAGTAAGGTTACAGGTGGATACAAGGTCATATAGGTGGTGTAGGCTACATGGTGTAAGGTTACATAAGGATACAAGGTCATACAGGTGTTGTAGGTCACCTTGAATGAGGTTACATAAGGATACAAGGTCATATAGGTGATGAAGGTGACCTGGAGTAAGGTTACAGGTGGATAAAAGGTCATACATTTCTCTGACTGTGGGTTATGTCGATCTGATAGTGTAAAACGTCACTGTACCTCATGCATCATTGTATGTCACTCTGAGCTGCTAAGCTTCTAAAAACAGGTATGACAAATCCAGTTGAGTATATTTCAACGCATTAACAGATATCCATGTAATATACGGGAAGAGTGATTTCTATGAAAAGAGGTAGAAAAGAGGGGTTTCTTTGTCTCACGTGTTCTCAGAATTTGTTGTTTTACAAACCGTTTTTACTCATTTGTAGAGTTCTGTCCACTCTCTCTGGAGGACGTTGTATATGGTTTTTGAAGGTATCTGGGATGAAAATATCATTTTGAAGCCTTTTTTAAATTGGGATCTACACACTTTTTTAGAGCCTGGGAAAGCCCCTGTGAGATACTGCGTCATTTTCCACTACATGCAGAGGAGTGCAGTGGTCGAAATAGGGGGAAAATTGGTTTTCCCATTGATTTGCATAGGAAATAATAATAAGACAAGGATCGTTTAGTAAGACTAAAAACCCACCGTTAGTGATACCCCTGAATATAATATTTACCTGACATACAAATATTTAGTAGATGGGGCCATAGATATGACCAGAAATTTTCCACATTTGTGAAATGGACTTTCAAGATTGCTAGTGACAATATATCCACCTGACTCTCCACCTGGCTATAATTCTAGCTCACCCAGGCAAGCTCATGGCCAAAACCACTTGCCCGCCACGATTTTTACTTGCCAAATGGGTCGGTCAAGCTCTTATTTCGAATGCTGGGAGTGGGAGAGTGAAGAAGAGGGGTGGGAGAGGGTGGGGTATTGGAGAGGGGGAGGGGAGGGAGAGGTTGAAGGAGGGGAGAGTGAGGAAAAGGGAGAGGGTGGGAAAAAAGGAGAGGGATGGGGGAGAGAAAGAAGCTAGGAGAGGGAAAGGAGGGGAGGGAGAGGATGTAGGGGAAGGGAGAGAGCGGAGGGAGAGAAAGGGATCGAGGAGGGGGAGCATGAGAAAGAGGGGAGGGAGAGTGGGGAATCGGAGATGGGGTTGGGAGAGAAAAACAGGTATGAGACAGAAGCCAAGGGAAAAGAGGGAGAGGGGGGGGGGTGGAGATGTGGGGAGAGATTGGGACTGTCCGGAGGACGGGTACCTTGCTATTCTTCATATGATGACTGATATCATATTTCAAACTTCATAATCCAAAGGAGAAATGACAGGAAAAACTATCTAGAAGTTAGAGCGTCAAAAACGTAGAAGATTTGAAATAAAAAAGTGCAAGACTTTAGGATTATTCCTGTTTAATGTTCGTGGGCATGTAGTTTTAAGTAATCCTGAGAATTAAGGAGCTGCCTAATTAAGCTACTGGGGAGATGGGGAGGGTGAGTGAGGAAGGAAGGAAGGGGCTAGGAAAAGGGGTTTGTGTGTCACCTCTGGAAACTAGGCCTACGTTTTATATAGATTTACCTTGGTTGGACTTTATTTTATAAGCTCTACCTGTTTCAACTGGTGTTTATAAATGTATACCCACTGTTTTCCGACTTTTTAGACTTTCTTACAATACTAACTTTATAATTAATCTATGGGGTGAAACGTGTGATATGAACAGGTGAGCTGGAGAACAAATGTATTACCATATTATATCAGAACAAAATGTCAATTACGACTAAATACGTTTCAAATGCCAGGAGAAAACTCGATGTGGATCTAAAGAGTCTGAACGAATAGTCTGTGCGATAGAGAATATATTTCTCCCCCCCCCCCTCTCCTGCACAAAATTTTCTTCTTTTTCATCATTAAGCCAAAACGATGAGATAAACGATCTATCGTACCCTTTTTCCAACGGTAATATATAACCACCTCCCTCCCCACCCCCCACAGGCTCCCACATAAGAGTTCTCGAAACAATACAAAAAAAAAGAAGAAAATAAAAAAAACTAAACTTCAATGAAACATATGCTACTCGTTCCATTTTATATGTAATATGTAACCCATGTGCATGACCTTCAAGATAATTCTACATTTAAAAAAAATATACACATGAAGAGCAACGTCGTCGGCATAGAAACGCTGCCTAGCAACATGGCTCGCATATTTTGTCCACTCTTCTTCTTCCCATAAAGAAGTGGATATTTTAGTGTGGACTACTCGACCTACTGTTAAATAAATTTAAGTTCTACCCGTGGGGAAGGGAGATGAAGGTAGAGGGGATGTGTGTCCACTATTATTCGAATTTATTACCTTGGAATCGGGGAAATGAGAAGAACAAGGGAGATGAAGAAGGGGGAGGGATGAGATGGAGAAGGGGAGGGATGAGATGGAGGAAAGGGTGGGGAGGGAATGGGGGAGATGGGGAAGGGGAAGGAATGGAAGGTCGGAAGGTGCTAGGAAGTGGCAGAGAAGGAAAGGTGTTTCTGCGTCACCAGGGGAGGGTGGGATTCAAAGGGAGAGGGGGTGTTTACCCGGTGATAAACGGCGACGCAACCCCGGCCACCCCCCCCCCCACACACACACACACACACACTTGAGGTAGATATGGACCGCACCCACGTTCCCGATTTCTCCGGAAAAGGGGTACTTTTGGGGCAGCTGTCTCCGGCCTGAGAATCTTAAAAAAGGGGTGTATTTTACTGGTTCACCCAGAGAAAAATAGAAAAAGGGGGTGTACTAGCGGGCCCCAGAAAAAAACAGAAAAAAAGGGTGTATGGTGGGCCGGAGAAAAACAGAAAAAGGGGTGTGTAGAGAAAGCCAGTTAGGGAGAAATGCCATCCAAATCCTTGAAAAGTGGGGTCTAAAATTGATGGTATTTCCGGAGATCATAAATTGTTTTTTTTTAAATTAGGGAATGAGCGTTGGTGTCACCCTAATATACTGAGTGGGGGGGGGGAACGCAACATTGTTATTTTGCGACGCTCCCCCCCCCCCCCCCCCCCGATTTGGCGACGTCGTCGTCATCGTAGAAACACGCTAAGCATTAGGCCTAGTATGAAGATGGCGGTAGGAGGTGTTTCTGTGTCACCTTTGGAAACTACATTTTAAATACGGTTGTACCTCTTTCAAATTTTTTAATTTATAATTACACCTTATAATTACGTTATGGGATGAAACATGTGATGTGCAAAATTGGATGGTGGGGAAGGGAGAGGGAGGGAACATATGGGATGTCTACCCGGTGATAAACGGGGGCAGCTACTGAGCTAGTAATAATTAATGTTTTCTAACTGACCCCCACTTGGACGGGGCTCAATTTAAGCTCCCACTTTCGGCACTTAATTGGTCTTGGACAAACCCTTTGAGCAACCTTTGTTAATATCTCGATCCCCCCTCCCCGAATCCCGTTTTTTATAAGCCCCATTTCCTGAATCCCGTTTTCTATTTGTAATCCCTAGCCTAGGCCTACCTGGTGATGATAACTTCCATATATAAATCGTTCCCCCCGTCGACTCTCAGCCCCTTGCGCAAAGTTGCAGCAGGATAGACAGGGTCCCCGTAAAAGGCCCGGACCCTGTTTATCTTCTGAGGCTAGAGGATAGGGTACGGGGAACCGTGCACTGGGGAACCCGTCGAATAAGCAGGACCCATTACGTCACGTCATGCCTCGCTGGTCATGAGTGCTGTCCTCTCACTATCTCCCCCATCGGGCAGTGGCTCCCCTCACCCCTCAGCCATCTCCACCAGAGCTCACACTAATCGCCATAAAAAGGTAACCCTCAGTAGCTTTTACACCTTCCACTCTCCCCTCTCCTTCTGTGAACTTCTCTCTCTCTCTTTGTTCCTCCCTCTCTATCCCTCTAAACTCATATCCTCCTCCTCCTCCTCCTCCTCCTCCCCGTCCTGCTACCTCACTACCATAGGCTACCTTTTACAAACTGTTACAAACCCCTCCTCCTCTTTCTCCTCCATCTCTCTTCCTTCTCCTGCCCCATCTCAACCTCCTCCTGGGGGAAGGGCGGAGTGAGGGGAGGAGTGAGTGACGCCTGACGTCTTTCATTAGGCTTCTCACTGACAGCTACTGACTCTCCCATTGTCTTTTCTATCCCCTCCCCTCTTTCGCATTTGGGTTAGATTTTCAGAAAATGTACAATTGGCAGCTCCACACATTTAGGAGATTCTGCTAAGTCTGGCTGAGAAATTATGAATACCAGGTATATCTGAGTATATTTAGTATCGCATTGTTTTAGAGTATTAGTTCTGTTATATTAAACTGCAATTATGAATACCAGGTATATCTGAGTATATTTAGTATCGCATTGTTTTACAGTATCAGTTCTTATTATTTTAAAAAGGGCCCCCAGGAAGATCACCTTGGTGAGGACCGCGTCCTTTTCTATTTATTATATCTCTTTGTATATGTAATATGTGAATAAAAGTTTTATATATATATATATTAAACTGCATTTTGAAGCTTATTTCTTTCTTAAATGTATTGTATTGTATATTGTTTATTTCCGAAAACAGTACATGATAAAAATATAAGATAATTTACCTCGGAAATGGGTCAGTCCTCTTCTATGGCAGCCATAGCTCTTCCAGAGGGTCCCTTATACTAGACTTTAAGTTACAATTTATGGTGAGTTATTGGAGAGGATTGGTGAAGGCGAATTGTACATTTTCTGAAATGCTGACCCATTTATATGATATAGACTTATGTGGGCACAAGTGGCGAAGCCGCTTGTGACCTATATAATAAAGACAGGGGGACGGGGGACTGATATCCCCGCATGGAAAACGGAGGCACGGGGGACCAGTGAAGTAAAGAGAGGCTGCTGTTACCGGGCTTTTCTTCCCTCTTATAACCACCTCCATGCGAGAGAACTGAGGAGGGTCAAACTACGTGAGAGAGCGTGAGAGAGCGCAAGAGAGCGAGGGTCAAACCACTATAATTAGAGGGGTGGCCACCTCAGTATAGTTTTGGTCAAGCTGAGATCGTCATGCCTCACTGCCCTGGACCCTCGCTCCCCACTGAGCTAGTGTGGGACTGAACAGTAACTGAGTTACTAGAGTCTTAGTAAGGAGGAGGGGAGGTGAAGGAGGAGAGATGTATTTCCCTTTTTCTCTCAGAGAGAGAGGGAGCGGGGGATAGAGAAATGACAGTGTGAGAGTGAGGGATGGAGAGTGGACCAGCATATATATGGCTAAGGCTTTGTATGAAAAATGTGAAAACAAAACATGGAAGTTTAAGAACCCTAATTGAGTGGACGGCGTCAGCACCTATGTCCATGAAAGAATGGAAACCATTTGCGGCATATGGCTTTGGTTTGAATAATAGAAATATTATTTGAAGTTAATTATAAGAGGCGTTGAATTTAAGGAACAGAAGGCTTATGGCCTTGGTGGTAAATTATACAATTGTATGACATAACAGCTATATAGGCTAATACCTAGATGAATAATTAATGCGTTTTTACCCTAGCATGTTAAAGAATATGAAATAAAAATAAAGTGCGTCGTCATAACCATTAAATAATGGGTATGAGACACTCTACACATAGGCTTTTCAGACAGTAAACATAACGAAACGTTTAGAGCCTTTGGCAAGTGTCTATTTGCGAGATTAAAAGGTACATCAGCCGCAGCATGTCTAAAAGTTTAAATGTGAATGATAACAAGAATTACAAGCATAAGCTTGTGTAAACGCAGGTTTTTAATTATTCGAATTATATAGAATTGTAATTATAAGTAAAAATTAAGTATATTTTTTATTATAAGTATAAATATAGGTCGATTACATAATAATAATTATAAGTATAATTATAATTAAAAATATGAATATATCAGACCAAGGGTGGAATGAAGGATGGAGTGAAGGGTGGATTGAAGGATGGACATTGTGTGCACACAAGTACATTGTGTGCACACAAGTACAGTGTGTGTACTTCAAGTACCCACCGTGTACCCTTCAAGTACCCATCAAGTACCCATCAAGTACCCTTCAAGTACCATTCAAGTACCCTTCAAGTACCCACCAAGTACCCTTCAAGTACCATTCAAGTACCCACCAAGTACCATTCAAGTACCATTCAAGTACCCTTTAAGTGCCCTTCAAGTACCCTTCAAGTGCCCACCAAGTACCCTTCAAGTACCATTCAAGTACCCACCAAGTACCCTTTAAGTGCCCTTCAAGTACCATTCAAGTACCATTCAAGTACCCACCAAGTACCCTTCAAGTGCCCACCAAGTACCCTTCAAGTACCCACCAAGTACGGTACCGTACACTCCAAGTACGGTACACTCCAAGTACGGTAGGCCTACACTCCAAGTACGGTACACTCCAAGTACGGTACACTCCAAGTACGGTACACTCCTAGTACACTCTACACTGACAAGTACAGTGTGCACACTGTATGCACACACAAGTACAGTATAGACACAAGTACAGTATAGACAGAAGGGGGAGAGAGAGGAGAGGGGGGGGGGGGGGAGAGAGAAGGGGAGAGAGAAGGAGGGAGAGAAGGGGGGGGAGGGAAGGATGGAGTGAAGGATGGATGGAGTGATGGATGGATGGAGTGATGGATGGATTGAAGGATGGATTGAAGGATGAATTGAAGGATGGACTGAAGGATGGACTGAAGGATGGACTGATGGACCGAATTGATTTTTTTTTTAAATTTTTCTTTTTTAATTTTTTTAATTTTTTTTTTCTGTTTATAAATGAACATTTCTGCGAGTTTGGAGAAGTTTATTTTCACATGTCTTCAAGTACACTACATGTATACGCATACATACGTATGCATCCTTCAGTGCTCCCTGCCTCGCTCCGCAGACAGCTGAGTGGGCTGAAACCCCCATTATCGCCCACTCAGCTGGGCCAACGAAAACACCTTTAAAAGTTATTTAATGAATTATTTAAAGTAACTAAAGAGATAGGAAGCTTAATATGACTCTTATTAAAGATCCCAAATGAACGATTCTGTTTATAAATGAACATTTCTGTGAATTTGGATAAGTTTACTTTCACTAGACTGATCGGTAAAGAGTGTGCTGTGTGTGTACGTGCACACTGCACTAGGTTTGTGTAGGCGATTTTCAACTAAGACGGACGGCCGAGCGGGTAAAGGCGTTGGTAAGACTGAAGGGTAGACTGAAGGGTCCCGGGTTCAAACCGCGGTAGAGGACGGGAGGGATTTCTTTAGGCAAACATCATAACATGAGAGAGAGAGAGAGGACGAGCGCAGTAGGGGTCCTATCATTGGGAGCAGAGAGAGAGAGAGAGAGAGAGAGAGAGAGAGAGAGAGAGAGAGAGAGAGAGAGAGAGAGAGCGGGAAAAATATTTAGTTTCCAGGGCTGAGAAACCAAGGGGGTCCAATCTAGGGGTCCAATCACGCAAAGAGGAGCAAGAGATAGAGAGAGAGGAGGAGGAGAGAGGAGGACACCACTTGTCAACCCCTAGACCTTTTAGTACATAGTCTATAGAAGGCCTATAGAAGGCCTATAGAAGGATTATAGGAGGAGGAGAAAGAGAGTGTTTGACGACGAAGTAGGGGTCCTATCACGCAATCGTACGCAAAAAATACCAATTCAGCTGCAAAACGCAGCACCAAACCCTACCTATGCCTACCGAATCCAGAACTAAGCCTACGATAAGCTTACATAGGGATCTACATAGGGATCTCACATGGGGGATCTGTGAGTA
This sequence comes from Sthenelais limicola, assembly GCA_942159475.1. NCBI lineage: Eukaryota > Metazoa > Annelida > Polychaeta > Phyllodocida > Sigalionidae > Sthenelais > Sthenelais limicola. Next base: position 7,208,398 of record OW804097.1, read on the forward strand.
GTATATGTCATTTTAGGATTGCAGCGTAAAGTGACGGCTCCCGGCGGACCTGTATATTGACTCGTCCCGTCAGCCGCAATTGCGCAGCAGTCGGATTTCCCTTAGGAACTTGTGGCAATGCTGACCAGAGCGCACGGTCACTGAAACGGTCACGGGCGAACCCATTCCCTTAAACGCAGGTTGCGAACCTGCGTTTAAAAACTGCGTCGTCATATACCATTGAATATGATTCCAGGGGTCGTAGTAAGCCTTGGGTCAGTACTAGTATTGTGGACAAGTGGACTGATGGAGGTACTCGTCCACATCCAGTCAACACTCGTCCACAACCTATCCATGATTGATACAGTTGTAGAAGTAAAAACAAGATAAAGCTTTTATCTTAATGCATAATAGAGGATCGAGTTCCATAAATGTAACATATAGGAGACAAGAAAAGAGCAACAACTCAACAAAGAACATTTGGTTGATTGCATGTATAACATGATTGGTATTTAGTAAATAACTTGAAAATGTAAAGGATGTTATTGTATGTATAAGTATACATTGTATCACCAGTAGTGAATAACCTCAAGGGTAGGCGGAAGGGTATGTAAGGTGGAGGGACGGGAGAGGGAGAGGGAGAGGGAGAAGTTAGTTAGAAGAGTTTTTGAAAATGTCTGAAACATAATTAATAATTGTATTCATTTTAGAATGCATATTAGCAGATCATTAGATAAAACATTGAATCGAATGTATTGCAGATAGACGGAGCATGTTTCACCTTCCTATACAACTGATATTCTCCCTGATCCCAAGTCATAGCTAGGAAGGAGAATTAAAAACATCTTACACATTATTAATATCCCTCATGATTTTAGATGTATAGACAATCCCTGAAGAAGGCACCATAACATCGCCGAAACGTTGGATTCAGAATAATGTACAACATCTAAAGAAATAAAACATCTTACTCAAACCCATCTGGGCAAGCAAAAGGGTTTTTGGTGTTATTACAACTTAGAAAGAATTAAAAACAATTGAATCAAATGTAATCATTTAAGTCCTAAATCAATTATTTATAGGTTGGCGGCCACACACCCCCCCCCCCTCTCTCTCTGAATAGAGAGGGAGAGAGAGGGGGGCATAGGGAAGAGGGGTCACAGAGGAGGGAGGAAGGAGAGAGAAAATAGAGAGTGGGTATGAGAGATATAAGAGAAAGAGAGGAAGAAATGAGAAAAAAGTGGGAGAGGAGAGAGGTGTAGGAGAAGAGAGAGGGGTGTAGGAGGAGATAAGAGGGAGACAAAGGGTGAGCGGGAAAGAAGGAGAGAAAGTGAATTGAGACAAATAAAGAATCCCATGGATTTTCGCTTGTCCCTCACTCGATCAAGGCATAGGGTTCATGTCCTCTGCCCCAAATCGAACTTATTTTCAATGAAACGTTGTGTGCGAATTTACAATATTTAATTTGCCCTGTGTTAGTACTCGTAAGTGTGCACCAGCAATGGTACTCGTCCACAGCCAAATGTACTCGTTATTTACGAGTACAAAGCCCTTACTACGATCCCTGTGATTCCAAAGATAAATGAAAAATATTCAGGCCTCTAGACCCTTTGGGAATCGTCTATTTGAGAGATTTAAAAGTATTAATTATTGCTAAATCGTAGGCGGTAATTGAATGGAAATATAAATGATATAATGCAAAATCTGGAGAAGTTCTCTGGTCAGTAAATATATCCAAACAATAGGGCCATATGGGAGCGTTATATCAAACCTTATACAACAACACATAGGCCGACATGTATACATAATTATACAGGTAATGACATGTACACAAACTCTCTCAATTTTAGCAAATACAAATGTGATCTCACCCATTTCCACGATAGGACGTTGAAGAGGGGGGGGAGGGGGGAGGGTGTAGGGGGAGGGGGGGAAGGTATCACAATATAGGTCGGGACGGGGGATTTACTCCCTGTTACCCATTCCCAATATATATATATATAAGAAACTTTATTTCCATTTTGTTATACAGACAGTGATAAAAGTTTTCTGCATGGAAATCAGTTTTTGTTCTCTGTCCCAGACAGCTCTTCCGAACAAACCTTAAATAGGGGAGGAAGAGCTGGGGAGGTAGACTCTTATATCGGTCATTCTCATCTCTCCTCTCCCTCTCCTCCCCTCTCTCTGTCCCTCAATCCCCCCTCTCTCTTTCTCTGTCCCTCCCTCCCTCTCCCTCCCCCTCTCTGTCCCTCAATCCCCCCTCTCTCTCTCTCTGTCCCTCCCTCCCTCTCCCTCCCCCTCTCTGTCCTCCATCCCCCCTCTCTCTCTCTGTCCCTTCCTCCCCCTCTCTTCACCTCCCTCCCCCTTTATGTCCCTCCCTCCCCCTGTCTGTCCCTCTCTCTGTCCCTCCGTCTTTCTCTCTGTTCCTCCCTCTCTCTCTCTCTCTCTCTCTCTCTCTCTCTCTCTCTCAGAAAAACAATGTACCCGTCCACACATTACTCCTCAATGAATTCATAAATTCTTTTTAAAAATAATATTAAATCCTCAGTTCTCTGTAATGCAGACATACATATATATGTATGTGATTCGTTTGGTGTTAAAAACAAGTTTATAGGATGAATTGTCTTTCCTGCATAGATGTTATGGTACATGCCATTTAAAATGTATTTAAAATTTAAAAGGCTAGAATATAGCGCCAGGGTAAAGTTTTCTGACCATTTTGTCAAATATTTTCAACATATATTGTTCGCTTAGAATGCTCATTTACTTAGTTGGGACAGATGAATAATAATAATCATTTTTTAAAGACATTAGGCCTACTACCCCGAAGTAGGCACCCTTAACCATGCTACGGCTCTGACTCTACAGTACAGAACTGTACTGTAGAGTCAACACAACAGTGTTATTACAGGACCATTTTAGGGGGTCTAGGGGGACCGGTGCCCCCCAGGCCCCCCCCCCCCTGGTACCCGCCACTGCTCCATATTAAAAAATAATCCATCAAATTGTCGGATTCCTATAAGAAGTAGAAACAGAACTGCCTCTACAATCCAAGTGCCGAAGGCACTTGTAAAATTAAATCCGGCTCTGAATCGCCAGCCCCCGCACTCCCTACACATATGTTGTTAGAGCTTGTTAGACTAGCTTTTGATGGATCACATTGAACGGAGCAAAACTGTGAACCTAACGTTTAGGAGCAACCTCTCTCGAGGTCAAAATAATCTGTTTCCTTATAGAATGGCCACAAAAGACACAAAACTTACCATCTCTCGCAGAAAATGACAATAATATCGACGTCGTCATGCTGCTATTCAAGCGATTATGAAACACCACTTCTGATTAGACAACATGCGAGTATGAGACACCGCTTCTGATTGGACCACTCACGTTGCAACACCGAACAGCCTAGATTTTTTGCGCTTTCCCGGGCTAACATTTCGGGACATATCCATACTGCTAGAGTCTAACGATTGTTAGGGATCTCGGCGGAACTTTCCATTCACTATGTTGCTGCAAAATTATTCAGGTCAAGTCAGGTCAAATAGAAATAAAGATACTATTAGAAAGGAGGGGTGTATGGGTGACTCTGATTTAATTGGCGAGAACAGTTGATACTTACACTGGAAAGAAAATGGCGTTTACCCTTGGAGTAGGCCTATCTGCGTTGGAAATCTGGTGTATCCGCACTCCACACTTTCTGCACTTGAACAAGAAATTCAGCAAATACTTTTGAGACATTCCTCCTCTTCTTATGTGAAGCAGGGGCGGATCCGGGGTCGGGGGTCGGGGGGGGGGGCGTTTTTGCCCTCCCCCAAATTGCCCTTTTTATCCGCCCCAAAGTGTCCTTTTCATCCGCCTAAAAGTGCCCTTCTTATCCACCCAAATGTGCCCTTTTTATCTGTCACCAAGTGCCCTTTTTTCCGTCCCAAAATGTCTTTTTTCCCGCCTCAAAGTGCCATTTTTTCCGTCCCAAAGGCCATGGCAGTCTATGAGGATCACTGAACAGTCCATTTTTTCACGTTTTATAGAATAAAACCAATGGCTACTCCTACTGTCCCAAGATTTACTACACATATAATGCAGGTTACATACTGAAGGTTACAATAAATCCAATTAGCATAAATATCAATGTAACCCCACAATCAACAATCAAACATTAATAATGATCTTAATTAACTTTCATAATTACTTATCGAGGAGGGATCTCAATGACCCTCCCCCACTCTAGTCATTTACTCATTAGCGAACACCACCCCACCCCGCCAGGGGGGTACTTGAGTTCATAGTGTATACAGGTATGTTCTGCGGTAAAGGCCCCCCTTTTTCAGCCCCAGCCGCTCCCAAAGGCCCCTACTTTTTGCCTGAATCAGCTCCTGAAGTTCCCCTCTTTTCAGGCACCAAGCTCCCAAAGGTCAGCTCCTGAAGACCACATTTTTCAGGCTGTCAGCTCCCGAAGCTCAGCTTCCAAAGATGCCCCCATTAATAAGCATTCACATGCTTCTCTGACTTAAAGCAGAAAACACATGTCCAACAATAGGATAAAGCAGCATCCTGTATTTTCCTTATGACTGCCATCACACGATTTACAGCAGACACACTGCTGAGAAGAGTTAATCCCCTCTGATCTGGGCAGCCCATTTGATATATAGATTTAAAACAAACGTGAGAAATGCAATTAATACAAGCACAAATATGTGGAAGTCCCATGAGGGATAATTCAGAGTTATGCCAGCCATTCTTTTCTCTGTAACCAACCACACAGGATTTGCTAGAAAAGACAGTCAACAGCTTGTCTTCTACCCTTTCCAATGGTGGACGAATTACAATAGATTAGATTACACAATTAAATAGATATTCAGTTTGCTTTCAAATAGCTGGAATATTATGTGTAAATGACCCTAGAATGCACCATTTCACTCCTGGTTTTAAAAAGAAATTCAGGTGAGGGGGGTGGCATGCCCCCTACCCTGATAATCAGCTCCCGAAGGTCCCCTATTTTCATGTTAACCAGCTCCCGAAGGTCCCCAATTTTTACCTGCCGTTGCACACCCCCGCCGACTTTCAACTCAAGTACCCCCCCACCCCACCCCACCACCCCCACCCCCACCCCCCGTCCTTATGTTTCGCCTCTGGCTTGTCCTAGGAGGATCCGGCCTGGGGCCCGTTGCTCCGTTTCTCACTAACTATTTCCCCTTTGATAGTGTATGGGAAAATAGTTAGCGAGAAACGGAGCAACGGGCCCCTGGAGGGCAGTGCAGGTCACTTGCTCCTGGTCTTGCCCCCGACCCAGGAAACTAGTCTATTTTCTACAAGCTCTTAAATACAAAATTTACTAAAAATGTTCTCTTGAGTGGTAATTACTGGAGTATTTTCTTCATAGCTATACAGCTTAACCAATTATATTAAATTCATTGTCAGGAGGACAATGTTAAATGAGTTGTTAACATTTGAAAGATGGCATTTGAACAGAAGTTGTTATTCTTCGAACACAGTGGAATACCAACCGAATAATATCTTCCAGCTATCATCTCTAGCTATCAAAGACTCAGACACGGTTGCCAACTTCTTTCTCCTTTCATTGCAACTGTGTCTGAATCTTTGATAGCTAGAGATGTTAGCTGGGAGCATTTTCCGACTGCTGAAAACCGACCCATGGGTCACTTTTTGATGAGAGTCACTTTTGATCTGACACCAGAAGCACGAGCAGACCTTGGGGTGTCTAGTCCTAGCCTATAAAGTGGGAGATTCTGATGTTACTCCCACATGAAGTCAGATGGTGCAAAAAATGATGTGATGAGCTGCATGAGTACAGTTGGGTAGACTCCTAGATGGCTGGTTATGTATGAAAGCAATGAAATAGATAATTGCCTAATATTTCCCAATATTCAAATATGATCTTTCAGGGGGGCTCCAACAACTCCTTGTAATACAAAGGGGTAATACAGGTTGTTCTAAACATTCTTCACAATCACAGTATGATCTTCATATCCAGCTGAAAACAAAGGCCATGCATTTTGGTCTCGTACTAAAGACAAAAGTGTTTATCTCCTTTCCTACTCCTACATAGGTATTAGTCCCAGAACTCTTATTATTTTTTTTTTCCAAAATGTTTGAGAAATGCTTCTTATAGAGGAAATGCTGGTGATTCCATCGATGCAAGTTATAAAAAAAATCTGATGTCGCTTTATCCTGCAGTTGAATTTTGACCCCCTGTTCTTTTCAGAAAAATTCCATGAATCCTTTTTTGATTGAACACTGGCATTTACCATTAAAGGAACCAAAGCGATCAATGATGAACAAATCATTTTATTAATGTAACTGGGACTGCTATTCATCCGACAAACATTTAATTTGTTTGGCGTTCAATAATGTTGATGAACATAGAATAGATTAAAGAGAACTGAATGTTAAGCATACACAGCCTAAGAGTAAGAAGAAACACATGAGTAGGAAGGGCATCATGTAGAAGTTACAATAACAAGAGGAATGTAATTAATAATGATTACAATGGTTGTGTATGCGAAATTCCCACTCACATGAGCATATTTCTATATAGTCTATAGTTTGTATCGTTTTTAATGTTATAGGGATCTACCCGTTATAGGTTGAACAAATAATTAATTATACATAACATATGTCATGCACAGCATTAATCATCATTGATCTTTGATTTCTCAACATGTTAACCTTATATTATGTTTCAAGTATCTGTATCTACCAAAAGTATTTCCTTGAACTATCAGTATTTGATTTCATCACAGAATATTGTTCTTCCTTCTAGCTTTAGAAGATTTTTCACATACAACTAATTTATCTGCCACTTTCTCAAACCAGTCACAGTGACAGGCCTGCTTGGCATTTCCCTAAAATGCAATAGTGTAGGATAACATTTTTCAATGTTGGTAATAACTCAAAGAAACTTCTTTGGAGAGGTGACCATTTTTGACACCAATTGTTCAGACATTTCACTAAGGAGTAAGTCCCCATGCTTTAGCCACACCAACAAGCCAGCCCCTGTACTTGTGGAGTAAGGCAGGAGAACCAGACATTTCATTATAAGCTGCCAGTCCCTGGTAGATGGAGGAGGGCAGCAGATGGTAGAGCAGCCTGACCGGTGACAGGAGGAGGTGAGCCACGGTGGGTGAGAGGGCCGTTGTGTAGCAGGAGGCAGCCACACCATCAACAATGATGTTACCAGTTGTGGTGTGGGGGCAGTACATGCCCTGCTTCCACTCCATGCTCATGCTCTTCACTCTGGTGGGCTTCAGTTCAGTCTCTGTGAAAGATGTAAACACAATATCCCCAGGTCTGATGTGCTTTGCTGGAACCAGGTTACCCAGTGTACCAACATGGAGAAGATGACTGCCAGACAGAAATATCTCTTCACCAGTCTCCAGTTGAAGACCAACACAACACATGCTGATGTTGGCATTGCCATGACTGAACATGATGACAGGGGAATACAGCAGGGAGCCAGAGTTATCACACACCAACACTTCATCACCAACACACAGTTGGGACATGGTCTTCTCTCCAGTCTTGGTGATGACCTTCCCTTCTCCACTGAAACATTCTCCAACTAATCGAAAAATTGTTTCAATCTCCTCAACTTTCGCTGCCAATATTTCTTCTATTCTCTCTTCACTAAGATGTTCCTTATATCTTTCCTCACTAACAATATGTGTTCTCAAAAGTTTAGCTTGTTTATTCAATCGACTTTTCAAGTTGTCAGGTGTTACTAATTTGTGGGCATCAAATATCCATCTCTGGAACTTTTCTCCAATCTCACTCTTGAGCTGTTCTTCAATTTGAAGGGTAACATCATGTGGTTCATGTTCATGGAGCATCATGTGTCCTTCTTCCAGACTTGGGTGTTTCTTTGTCATAGCAAGTGTCCTCTCGCCCTGGATCTGTTGTACCATAGTCATAAGTGTTTTGTGGTTGCTCGTCAGATATTCATATAATTCACGGTGATCATCAGATAAACTATCAGCTTCATCCTGATCTAACTTTTTGTGCATATATTTCTCAATTCTACGGCAGACTTGGTCAATATCTGATTTCTCCACTGGCTTTTCCAATAACTCGGTATCAAGAAGTTTTCTTAGTTTTCCCAAGAATTCAGACTTCTGGAACAATTTCATGTTTAATTCATCATGTTTACTCTTTGCTGCTTCCAGCAGTTCATTAGAGTAAGGTCTTGTCCTTTGCTTGAGGTAGACCCCAATGATTGCCATGATCAGACAATGACGCTGGATTTCATCCTGGATTACAGACTTTGTGTAATTTTCAACTACAAGAAACCGACGACCAGCTTTCTTCTGCACACAGTCATCAAAGTATCTGAACATTTTATTAGTGCTGTCCGTATCAAGGTAGTCGTATATGGTTGAATCATGATGAACCCTGTCACCATGCGTCCCCAGAAATGTACAGTAATCAAACGAATCTGCTCCAAACTCACTCTATAAATCAAATTGTGCATATTGTTAATTTTTTGTCGAGGAGATCAATTTGTTTGTTTATGTTACATGTTTATTGCAATAAGTATGTTTTCCTTTTTTAACTCCTATTCATAGCACTTAATGTTGAAAAGTACATACCTCAATTGATTTCATTGCCTGGTATTCTTCCCATGTGAACCTAGACACACTTGACTGCACATGAACAAACACATGGACTCCCTTTGGCATTTTATGAAGGATCTGTAATATTGAATAGTAACATCACAAACAAACTAATTTAATGGTTATGATTTCCATCTCCCTAATACTAACTATCAATAGCCATGTCAACCCTTTGAAAGCTGGCTAAATACCTAGTCAGCGGCAGTCATTGTTTAACTGAGTGTTGATGATCTAGTTTTTTACGTTCATTTTAGGCTTGAATTCCTTCTCCACTGTTCTTTTATAAACGACTGATCAACAGAAACTAAACCAGAATATAATTTTGTTTCTTAACTTTGCCCCATGGAAGAATATGATGAAGTGAATAAAACTGCCAATAAAAACCATATGACCCCTAGTTAGTTTTCACTTCAGGGAGCCCTGAACTCTATAACTGTTCACTACAGAGTTCTAAGGATGATATTCTTTTGCTTTACCTTGACAAGTTAAAGGACGGAGGAGCTATGGTTTATAGACAATTATTCGCTGGAATTTGCATCCTGACAAGTTAAAATCTGACACATTAAAAATCTTCAAAGCTGTATAATTTTCAAAGAAGAAAATGTGATTCTGTCCGTCTGAAAACAATATCGTTTATCCACACTGACTTAATTGTAAACTTTGGTACTCTGTAAAACGAAAGAAAAATATGGAAATGATATTGGAGGGGATTTTCTTTTCAGCCAAACTTGTTCTTTCTAAAAACAAAGTAATATTGTAACTAAATTCTTTTTTCATCCATAAGTTCCTTGAGCTCCTGTATGCTCCAGCAGTGCATATGACGGTGGCTTATCTCTTTTATGGTTTTATTTCTTTGTCAAAAAGATACAAATCAGGATGGTATAAGATAGACACAATACCCAATAAGACACGAGAGATAAAGTTTTTATTTTGTTGTTTATTCATTCACAACCATACATGTTTCGGAGATGGGTTGTCTCCTTCTTCAGTGGTCAAAAGATACAAAATGAAGATAATGCCTTACCCCCAAAATGATAGAAGATAATGTACGTTCATCAGCATCTTCATCTGTGCCAAACACTCCAGGTGTATCCATGATGTTAATTGTTGCACCACGAAAATTGAATGCAGCAACCTTTGTGCACTTAGTCTGTGTCTGTCTTCCAACTGATGAGTCAAACTCATACCGTCCCAGTAGAGAGTTACCAGTGGCACTTTTACCCACTCCTGTTTTCCCAACCAGTACAACATTAATGGTTTCATCTTTCATGTGTTTTAGGTCATGAAGTGAAGGTAACACTTCAGGATCTAATGCCAGACGTTTTGTGCATTCAGTAAGCTGAAGATAAATGTCAAGATATTAACTATGAACTTGCCAATATTCAAATGTATATCTGCGTGAGGTTTAAAGTAGAGCTGCTTATTATCCTTTCAAATAAATAATGAAATGTTTTTCTGCTAAAGCTAGATCTATATACCAGTATCAAATTATGGGTTAATTTATATATAATTTTAAGGTTTATCAGCAGAAACAAATTAAATTGTGCCAATCATTTTTTTTATATTGTTTGGTACATGTTTATTAAAGAGTGTTAATAGAGCTTGTATGTGAGGACCACTGACAATTTGTAGATAAAGGAAAATATCTGGCTGCATAAATATTAGCACCAGTAATACTCACAGACGACATAACTAACTGCTCTAAACAGTTGTCATCCACTGGATTTGCTGTAAGTAAAGCAGGTATCTTTGCTCTCGATCTCAAGGTTCCATTTTGAATATGTGCTTCATATTCCTTCAGTTGGGATTTCACAGTTGAGTGAAGTCTTTCAAAAGCAGGCCATTCTAGCGGATCATTTTTGTTGGGTCTCTCAAACAGTGGGGTCTCCTTGAAAAGTGTCATTTCCTCTTCATGTTTGCATAAATTCACATAATTTCTGACAAATTTCTGCATTTCTTGTATCTTTGGTGAGTTTCTTGCTTCCAATTTAGTTTTTGTTTGCAGAATAATCTACAAAACAATATGTGAAGCAATGTAAGATACTGTAATTCAACTTACATGTATTAAGTTAACATGGGCCCTAACACAGTGTTTGAAAAACTACCAAAGTTTGCTTCTGAGCCATTTTGAACTTGAATTATCTCCGCACGTTTTAAAGCAACCTGCACTAGGCCCACACTTTGCTCCACTAGTAAAAGCTAACCAACCTCCACTAGGCCTTCAGGTTTTTTCCCAGTCTGCTCCTCCATAAATCTGATGGGATTAATCATTTTATCACTTTTTGGGTAAGTCAACGTCATATCCTTGGACCAGCATTTATTTGTTTCCTCTGATATTTGTTGCCAGGTTTGTCCAAAGAAAACTCCTGACCTGAATATAGTTAAATAGAAAATGAGGACTGAAGGCAGCAATACTAGCTTGAAAAATACGTTTATGATTCGATCAACATCAACCAATAGAGCAAATTGTCCTTAAGGTTGTATCAACCTTTTATTCAATATAGTTTAAAATAGTCTGAGTGTATTTTTCATGATCTGTAATGAGTAATATAGTGTACTAACATTGTCCTATCTGCATCAATTTCGTTTTCAAAGATGTAATAAGCTTTCACACCAAAGATACCCTTGTTTTTGTGCATAGAATGTCCAAGTATTGTTCTTTTCTTCTTTAAATGGAAGAAAAGCAGCCAGTGAAACTAAGAGAAAGTTGAACAAAGTAACAATAGATCCTCTCGCCTCATGACCCAGCAGGAGAAGGAAATGATTTAGATCAGCGATAGTATCACATTGAATTGAACAGTAACATATATTTGAAAATATTTATAAGACAAGTTTAACTTACCAAACACTATAATATTATGAGTTAGAGATATTTCTTTTTCATTTACCTTTGTTTTCAGGAATTTCACAAGAGTATACGTCTTTTCCTTTGCAAAACGTCCAACGTCTCTCAGTATTTTCATCTCTTCTGTCTGATCCTCGTGTTGCATCAGGGCATCCATAATGACCTCAATGGGCAACCCAAATGCATCCAATAAGTCTGACCATTCTTTTATCTGCAGAAACTCAAGGGTGATTCCGACTTTTCTCTCAAAGTCTTCAGTACACGGAACCATTAGTGCATTTGACATCACACACTGTTCAATATTGACATCTAAGGAAAGTAAAAATGATCAATGTATAGATACGGTTGTAGATGAGTTCTATATGTAGTAAAAAAGGATTACGTAGATTTATACTGTATAGCAGTTGGACATTTCAGTTACTATAAAATAATCCCCATACTGTTTGTAATACATTTCAGTGCAAAATATAGGTGGGTATCACCATTATGGTTTATTAGTTTGAATTTATTTACATTATCATCACTCTTTTGGTTGTTACTGATATTATCATAACCACACACATTACTTCATTTAATTAAGGACTCACATTCTTCCAGGGAATCGTCTGAGGAATGTCGGTAACCTGACCCGTCTACACCAGTTGGTAAGATGACTCTTATACACCCCAGCGCCTTATCTGCACAGGTACAAAACATATGGTACTAATCATTTAATGAATTTTGTATTCTTCTATAATCCATATTCAGCCTTGAAGTAGTCAAATGCACTTCATGTCATTAACTATGGTAATTTTTCATTGAATAATAGTTATTTAGTGCACCAGAAGGCCATATATGGAGGATATTAATATTTTTCATCACTATATCACAATGGTTATACAACCTGGACTGATCAAGGCAGAGACCAAACATGTATGGTACTTACATGCATAAATGCGACTGAGTTGTTCAAAGTCATTTTTCATAGTTTGGTCCCAGTGTGAATCACTAACTTCAAAAACTTCCTCCATTGACTGGATCTTTCTCTTATCCAACTCTCTAAGAGCTTTTTGGCGGTCTAGGTTTACCCCTGCCCAAGTGTTCATGGTGTACGAGGCAAAGACTGGATCTTCACCTTGCAAGAACTAGAAATGCATTTCATTGGATTGAACTAATCAATTATGATTCATTAAAAACACTTGCGATAATTCAGCATTTATATTTGTTTGTAAGAACATCAATGACTTTTTAAAAAAAAAAAAAAATGAAAACAACACCACCATCTCATTGATAACTTCTAGGAGATGGGCATTTCAAAATAAGACACTACATTCATTTATTGTAAAGTTGGGGCACATTCTTTGGCAGACATTTTTTAGTAACAGAAAATAATATCGCAAATACAAAATATAAGCCTCTATGTATGTTGTAAACGTTTAATGATGTTCTTTACATTTCAATATTCTCTTAAAAATATTTTGATGTATCTAATCGATCGTTCTATGAAACTAGTAAGTATAATTATGCATACATGTAATAAATAAATTGATGTTCAATAGCTACCATGCATTTAAAGCTCTGCGCTAAATCAAAATTACAACAATATTCTTACGATTTTGATAAAAACAAAAACTCTTGGGATAACTATTCGGTAGCCTGAAGACGGTAGACTCAATTTACCTTTGGTTCAGGACGCTTTAACGCTTTTTCTTTTTCATCCGAAACCTGGGGATTAGAACATTAAAAAAAATCAGGAAAACAGTTACAAAAACTCTTTGATGCATACAAACTTTACATTCTGTTATTGTCTATTTGCATCCTTGCTAAAATAGAAATATCTGAATGATAAGATGATAAGATACAATCTGATATCATATGATATAATCTTCCACGTAGTGCTTGAGGATGAAGGTAAGGAGCCAGATCTATGAGACACAAAAACACAAACAAGCCTCACCGGACTGGAGATGCCCTTCAATCCGCGACTATGGGATTGCTTTCTTTCCAAAGGTGGTGCTGTATTAGAGAAATAAATCACCAATTAGAAAACCGTTATTGCCACATTATTAAACATGTGGAGTGTTTATGACGACTCTATGAAGCCTCTATGGAGCCTACAAAGGATCTCCAAGGATTTCCAGGAGAACTCCTGGACATCTACGGGAATCTCCGTATAGTTCCTCCGACCGCCACTAGGGTCTACATCCCCATGACTGCTGGTATTCCCTGATTATATTACTTCATTATTTATAACTAACTATTGGCTACGCTAGAGCTTCCATATTTCGACCATCTCTTATGTTAAATATCACTCTTATTTATGATGAGGTTACTGTACTTGTTCACTCATTATATATTCCTTATTTATGTTACAAATACCTTGATGTACCTGTTGATTATTTCATAAGGTCCCTGTCAGACCTTCGTATGGTCAGGTTGTTAACACCGAACCCCACTTCAACAGAGGAGTTCAGGAATTAAATCAAACTGAAAATCTTATTTAACTCGCAGGACTGTTTAAACAAGAATATTATGATTAAAATGAGAATATTGTGCACCCTATACCTTTGATTCGGAGATTAGTTCTTCCCCCACTATCCTTATTAAATGTATTCATGATATATTCTCGCAGAAGTAACCTATACGATCACGATCATATTATTATTAAATATTGGTGTTCAAGCTTGGAAGAGATCTGACGGTGATATCACAGACGTGCAACTCTGCATGGCTCATCAACTCAATGAAAAGAATCACAATAAATTGTTATAAATGGATTTATACCTCGCAGACTGTTTACCCACTGCAATATGTAAGCTTCCAAGGATAATGGGATATAACAGGAATATTGGGACGATCATACTTTCATTGAATATCCCACTCCTCTTTTTCAAATATTACAGCAATTGCGTTCACTGGGGATACATACGTGTCATAAGATCCACAACTCCTTGCTGTTTGTCTGAGTTTAGTGAACGAAGAAACGTCATGTATGTTGCATATGAACCGTTTTGTATCTTTTGAAGCACCTCAAAGCACATCCGGTCGTCTCGCATGTCTTCCTGCAATTGTGGGAAATGGAGACAAACACTTGATTTAGCGCTATAAGAGGCATAAACAGTTGACTTCATTTATCAATAGCCTCTCATAAAAAGATATTTCTAGAGTGCAGATGTCAATCATAATAGTACATCTTACCCTGCCAGGCTTCACCTTTGAGGAAGATTTTCCAATCAGGCTCTGACTGCACATCAACATTTTCGTTAGAAATTGTCATAGTTTGGTTTTATTTATGTAAAGGTCTTTTTTTTTAATGCTAACAAATGTTACTGTAATTTGGTGGGATTGCATAACCCTAATATAGAGGTAATAATTAATAATAATATAAATACAATGAGGTTGCGCAATGTTGATTGCACTAAATACGATATTGTCCTGTCTTATTAAAGGCCGCTTAGCACCATTGTAAATTCATGGCTAAGAGGGATTAATGGTATGTGGGGTGCATTGCACTATTTTCATTCGCCATGAAGCTTGTAGTCGTAAACTTATTATACGTGGGTGGTACAAGGTTTTTAAATGGTTAAACCACCAGCGTATGCACTGCTGCAAACACGAGTTCAGGGAACTAATGCATATAACAAAGAAGGAGTCACAATATCATTTTCAAACTTTGTCTTGTGAAGGAACATGGTTGGATGAAAACGAAAAGTCCGCAAGAAAGGATCTTACCGATTTTTTCTCATTTGAGGGGCCACCAAAGATTAGGATTGAAGTGGATATTTTCCATTATGGATTAATCACATTTGTTTCAGGTATCAACAGGTATCAACATAGTTTCAGAGATTATATTCAGCTTTGAAGATCTTCCATGTTGTGGTTTTTAACTCATGAAGATTCAAATTCAGTGCATATCTTTTTCAAAGCAGATGACCACCTGTTTGTTTTGCTAGTGAGAAATTTATACGTATGTCAGCCATGCTTAAGGACATTATAAAGAATACACATAGCTCCATAGCTATCTTATACATTTCAGGGCTACCTGAAATGAAAACTAACATAGTACAATTGTATATAGTACCATGTGACTTTCATCTGATACATTGTGAAATTGGAAGGTTGATTGAGACGCCAGCAAAAGATGTTGTATAGGAAACATAAGTGGGGCTATTCATTTGAGTATCGCTATATTCTGAGATCTGGAAACATTACACGCATTTTGGAAGGTTGTGATTGTCACTTACAGGAAACGGTTTTGACAATACTCCTTCATTCACTAGGCATGAGATGAGCTTTTTGGAAACAGCCAGTGTGCTCATTATCTTGCTTTCATTTGTAGATATATGTTCCTTTATGCTCTCCCAGTCGTTTTTAGTAGGCGAGGTCTGTAAGATAAAGTCAAGTTACAAGTAAGTGAAACAGGTATTATAATTTACATAAGATTTACCTCATTAGTCTGGCATTGGTATATCAACCAGACATTGGGCTTCCCTTACTGATTTGTAAATTGGATACTGTAAACGTATTAATGTTCGCGCAGTATTTATTTTCGCTGTTTTCACGCACCCTCCTTTCTGCGTGAGAATAAATCCTCCGTGAAAGGTATAATTATTGCAAAAACAATATGTGAGACTTCCTTCCTGCTCGATTTAAATCCGCACGAAAGGGTGTCAAAGTACTTAGTGAGTGAAAATTTATCTGCGCTAAAATAAATACGTTTACAGTATTCAAAAGAAGGAGGATCATTCTTCAAAGGATTCCACAATTTAAAGACAATCCATGGAATCGGTCAAATACTGTGGGATTCAGAAATAATGCCAGTCGAAGCTTATATGCGGTGCTTCTAGGAGACGTCGAACACCTCCATTAGACACATATCTCCTATTTATCTATACATTTCTGGCTGCCTTGATGATATCGTCTTTGGTCATGATGATTAAACAGTCACCATCGAGCTCCTCGAAGCCATTTGTGAGCATGAGTAAAAGATTCCATAAATAATGGAGTACAATGCAAAATAATACATGGAATATCGAATGGTGGATAACACACATTTTCATGTGAATCTATTAATAGTATAATTTTCGCCGCAAAAATGTAAAAACTAAGGCGGGATCATTGGTGACAGGAAACACTCACCCACAATCCCCTCTAATCATACCACCACGCCACCTAACACCCCATATAAAACAGCCAGCTTACCTGGCCTCCACCTCAATCACTTTCAAACCACCAATCATTCAACTTGCCTCACATCCATTTTTGGGGGTAAAAGGTTCACCGGTGTATACCAGAGCACGCCAGTAGCGCTGGGAAAGATTCAGGTGACCGTTCATTACCACTGGCCTGGGGATAGCAGTATACAGTTATACACTTAAACTGCTTTCACCTGACATAATGGGTAGACGAGGTAGCAAGACGCCAAAGCCTAAAACCGTTTCACAGACTGGACGTCTCTCAATGAAATGCTTGGACGAACGTATCGACATGTTGGGAGGTGAGCTATTGGGCGTCAAAGACCAGGTTGGAAGCTTACATACTAAGCTGGACGCCATTCTGAACGTAAGACAACCTCCACAGCCAGAACAGAATGTGACCTATACCAGAGACGAAACCCCTTGCCATAGCAGCCCCGGGCACAGCATGGACGACCCCCTCGAAAGCTTTGCTGCACCGGAGATTCTAAGGAGACGCCTGGAAGCCGACGACTATTATGAGCGAGAGGTCGAGAGGGAGAAGTTCGCAAGGGGCTTATACGGTAAGGCACACGTAATGCAGAACTTTCATGCTGCGAATATCATGGCCAAACCTTTTATGTATATTGACTCTGAATCTGAACGTACAGTAAAGCAAAAGATTGACGCCCGCAACAATATGTCACAAATGCAATACGTCAACGCATGCTTGGCCCTGTTACAAGATAAACGTGCTTTTAAGGCTAGAGACTATAGTTACATAATGTCACATGTCATGGATGTTACACAGGACGCCTTGGAACGGCCCTGGCATCAAGTGCGGCGCTGGTCCCAATATATATGGGACCAGGTCGAAGCAGGTATGATTACATGGAGTGACCAAGCCCGCATCTATCAGCATAGGGTGCGCATATCATTTACAAATGGGGGAAATGTTCCAATGGGCAGAGTTGAACGTAATGATTATGGCACTAGCAATTGTGCCCCATCTACCAGCGAAGTTCTGTGCCGCCAATTTAATAACCAGCATAAGAACGCCTGCTCACATAATGACTCTCATGTTGAGAATAGTATAAAGTTTCTCCATATATGCTCGTACTGTGATGGGGTTGGCAAAGAATGCCAGCACCCGGTATCTAAATGTATTCGTAAACAAAATGCTGCTAACCAATCTTCTAAAGTTTCCAATTCTAGCCAAAACAGCGGACCGACCTTTGGCCAGCGCAACACCGGCGCTCAGCCAAAAAACGGGTAGAGGGCGGGGATAGTCAACGCTGCCCCCCGCCCACAGGACCAGCAACTCTAGACACTCCGCTGCACGCAGAGGCCAGGGGCCAATTCACCGAGTCAACCACAACACTCAGTCACCGGCCCCCAGGCAGTGCTAACAGCGGCGATGGGAATCTGCTAGGTATGAATGATTTGTTTGAAAACGTTCTAAACCTGTGTAATGACAATTCCAATGATAATGAGGTTAGAATAGGTCCACACGCTACGGCCGCACACCGGCAACGCTACTGGCCCGCAATCGCTAATCTCGACTCCTCCAAACTAGAAAGCATATATGACGTAACTAGACAGACTGGACTGCCAAATAGCCTTTCTGCTAGAATACTAGTGCCTACTAATCTCAACATAGATGCATGGGAATGTTACTTGGGTCCATACGAGGAAGGGTCACAGATACTAGACTTTGTGAAATTTGGTTTTCCTGTTGGCTACCTCGGGCCCATAACTCACCTTGATGTAGAATCTTCCAATCACCCTAGCGCTACACAGTATCCTTCTCACATCGATGATTTCATTCGCAAAGAAATTGACTTAGGAGGGATTGTTGGTCCCTTTGAGGAGCCCCCCTTCTCTCCCTGGGTTCATTGTTCGCCACTAATGACAAGAGATAAGAAGGACCCAAATAAGCGCAGAGTTATTATAGACATGACTTTTCCTGAACATCTGTCAATAAATAAATACGTCCGCAAAAACTCGGTGTGGGGAGTAGTCCATGAACACAAGCTCCCTACAGTAGATGATTTAGCAGCAGATATACAAAGGATAGGAACAAATGCCTATATGTCCATTGTGGACATAAGTCGTGCCTATAAGAATTTTATATCAGACCCTCTGGATTGGCCGTTACTCTGCTTCAAGTGGCACGACCAATACTTTTGTGATATTACTATGCCTTTCGGGAGTCGTGCCTCCTCATTCCATATGCAATCGGTCTCAAACATCATAGTAAAAATCCTCAGATCTAAAGGTGTACAATGCCACATGTATTTAGATGACATTGCAATAATAGCCGACGGATATGACAAGGCCCTCGACTCATACAACATAACATCCAATTTGTTGCAGGAGTTGGGACTGCCAGAGGCCACCGAGAAGACCCAGGTACCATCAAGTGTAGTAACATGGCTAGGCATAGAATTCTCAGCCACTGACATGTCTCTATCAATCCCGACCAGCAAGATAGATGAGGTAATATGTGTAATTAACTCAGTATACAACTCTCATACTATCCACAAGAGAAAATTGCAATCTGTAATTGGATCGCTAGTATATATCAGTAAATGTGTTAGGCCTGCACGCCTCTTCATTTCTCGCTTGCTAGAAGGACTAAGGTCCGCGAGAAACAATAAAGTAACTGTTACCGCTGAAATGAGGAAAGACCTCGATTGGTTCCTCACTTTTTGTAGCTCGTGGAATGGAAAATCATTGATCCCATCTGTTCCAATTACAAAAACTATTGTAGTAGATGCCTGCCTCACTGGAATCGGGGCAAGTGATGGTGACAATGCATATGGACATTGTATTTGTGACAGCGGGTTGGAGGTCGACAACATTTCAGAACTTGAAGCCTTTAACCTTGCAATTGCACTCGATAACTTTGTACGTGATTCAGATAAAGGAGGACATATACATGTCTTATGTGATAATATGGCCACCGTCCAAACATTAAATTCTGGTAAAGCAAGAAATGACATCATACTCGAAAGTGCTAGAATAGCTTGGATGGTTCAGGCCACTAAACAGGTTGAAATATCCGTGTCTCACATCAGAGGGGCACATAACGAATTAGCAGACGCCCTCAGCCGGGCTCATACTGGTCCCACCTTCAAGAAGTTGGCAGATAAAATATGTAGTGAGTTCAATGTTAAAACTGTCGACCCAGATCTACGACTCTGGAACTCACATAAACATCTGTTCAATTTCAGAACCAAGTCTAGAGACGTTGATCCAAAAGGTGCAGCGTAGACAGGACCAAGCCTGGGCCCCAGGAACGATCGGAACTATCAATCAGCCACTAAGATTTTCCTGGCCTTTGTCAGGGAACTCCAGGTGCACATATCGAAAGTGACCCATGTACATATATGCGCTTATATTGAATATTTAGACGATTACATCCCTTCACCCAAGACCATTCAAAATCATCTCTCCCACATACGTGTCATGTTCCATAAAAGAGAACTATCGACTGCCCCATTAGACCATCATAGAATTAAATGGGCAGTGCAAGCCCTCATGAAGAATAAATCCTACATCCCACGAACAAAATTGGTGCTGTCAATCTCACAATTTCGATCTATTATTGCATCACTCCCTACCGATGATTTAGGCAAGACCATAAAATGTCTTCTACTTGTGCTATACTACGCTGGCCTAAGGCAGTCGGAAGTGCTGCCCCCGTCAGTAAAAGGCTTCAACCATCTTCGCCATCTGACCCGGGGTGACATCTCGTGGAGACCCGGTCAGGTGGATATATTGATCAAGTCGGCCAAGAATCTCCAAACAGCATACCAACAAAAGACGGTTACTCTACATGCAGCCGACTCCAAGGACTTCTGTGTCGTCCTCAACATAAAGTTAATGTTGAACAGAGATCCAACTCGATCCCCTACTCAAGCCTTTGCCGTGTTTCCAGGCACAACAACGCCAATCCCGGTATCACATGTTAAGAGCGTATGGGCCAGTACTCTCGAAAAATGTGATATAGACAGTACCAAGTATTCTCTACACAGTATTCGAAAACTCGCAGCAACAACAGCCCACAACTCGGGCTGCAGTGACTTGCAGATCAAGCAATACATCGGCTGGCGATCAAATGCTTATAAGTGCTATATCAAAACCCAACCTACAGTTGTAAACTCTCATCTCATCCAATCCCTTATTCCAAAATAAAAACCATAATTCTCTCCTCCAATTTCTATTCCCACCATCACCCATCCCTTATACTTGGCTTTTTGGGACATTGTATTTTATATTCACAAAACTTTTATTCATATCAATTTACAATACCTTTTACTTCTTCATCAATTTTACAACAAAATAAAAAATCAATTATTTTATCAAATCGAATAATAAAATATCGATTTCCCAAACTGCCTTATTGTTTCCTGATTTCATTAATGTTCGCCGCATTGGTGTAAAAACTAAGGCGGGATCATTGGTGACAGGAAACACTCACCCACAATCCCCTCTAATCATACCACCACGCCACCTAACACCCCATATAAAACAGCCAGCTTACCTGGCCTCCACCTCAATCACTTTCAAACCACCAATCATTCACCCACCCACCCACATCCTACTTCTCTTCATCATAAAATTATATTAATTTTCATCTCAACATTGTATTTTATATTCACAAAACTTTTATTCATATCAATTTACAATACCTTTTACTTCTTCATCAATTTTACAACAAAATAAAAAATCAATTATTTTATCAAATCGAATAATAAAATATCGATTTCCCAAACTGCCTTATTGTTTCCTGATTTCATTAATGATAGGCCTCAAATAAATACAAAGAAAATGCCTGTATTTGCAAGTGGATTACTTGCTCCCCTTTTCCTGCCGCTCTTAATCAATACCCCCTCTGCTGACCTTGCTGTCAGTCCCTTTCCTCCCTTCCCATGTGAAGGGAGGAAAGGAAGTTAGTTAGCCTCTGAGTCGGTAGGGGGCGTGGCAGATGTATGTCTGAATGAGACTTAATAAAATAAAAATCAATCGTCTAACTCAGGATTTTACAGTATAATCAGCTCGCCATCGGAAGGCCAATTAATGTCTGCAATGGTGATGTTACGCTGATGTGATATATAATCAGACAGATGGCAAACCGGACGATAATATACAGAGGTCCTGCTCACTTACGCATATCGAAATTGAAACAATATTAAACACATACCCGAGTGCGAACAGAATCAGCAGAAGGTTGAGTTTGGGAATGTTCCTCATCCTGAGAGAACCTCTATTAAGATAACAAGTGAAATATATATGTTTGTTTTTGAATATTATTGTAATCGATATATTTGAACTAAATTCATTTAGGATGGGTCAGCCATATTGTATTATATTCTATTTAATGGACATTTATATTTATAACTAAGTTTATTATATCCTACCCCAAACTGCTTTCGCTGAAATAGAAATATTGCAAAGAAATTTAGTAAGAGTTCGAAATGATTAAAAATGAAAGTGATATATTAGTATAATTCGAGAACTATATCGGATTATGGTAACATACAAAAGGTTTACATGATAATTGTGTAGAGAACGAAAGAAACCACATTAGTAAAAACTAGGCTAAATTAACTAGTATGTCCCTAAGAATAGAGGTAAGAATTGTAGGCCTATATAATCGAATATGTTGATTCGATAGATGTTTTCTCGACAGGGGATGACAATTACTCAATGTAACTATAATTTACAGATGCGATTATATTAGATATATAATCAAGAAATGCTACTGTAAAAGAGGAATTGTGTTCACATTTATGGAATAATCACTCAAAATAGATTTGATGTGAGGTATTGAAAACATAGTCTAATAGATGGCTCAGCTTAAATAATGATTGTAATTAGAGTATGTCTAACAGACGATTAAATTAAGATTCAGTTATGTTTTAAAAAGGGACGCAGATTGTGATGGAAATAACACTTTGTGTAATTAATATCCTAAAAAAAATACTTTTCAAACCAGACCATTTGGGGAACCCTTCATTTCACAATATTACCGACATTGATATCCGGACATTTAGACCCAAATATATGTAAATTACTTACAAGCCAATCCATCGATCAGACGACCTTCCTTCATGGGTTCCAGCAAATCCACACACGCTAACCAGGGTTATTTTAGTTTGATATATTTGTCACTGTCAACAACAAGAGGCAATCCTGCAGATATCGTACAGTTTATGATAGAAAGAATAGGAAGGCGATATAAGAACTACTTCGTGGTAATCCATGACACATTAGTAGACATTGTTCAAGTAGACAATGACCGATGATCGTTTGTGGTAAGGGGGCGTATGCATAGTCTGATGAGGGAATCTCAAATATAGATCAAACAGAATCCCGTATTATGGCCATAGAGAACTATAATGTAGGATTGCACCGATGAAAGCGAGCATGATTATTGGATGGGCAATACTATTTACAATAGCATTGACTTCAGCTAAAATAGTGGGTCCCGTCTTCCTCTAGGGTCTGCCTACTTCACTAAATGTCGTCATAATTAGCTACCGTGAAACTGACCAGGACTGATCCTATATGGCAAGATCAACAGCAATTTATTTATAATAATATAACCCAATATCAAGAATGACGATTTATAAGTCGTATAAATGTATTTATAAGTCGTATAAATGTACAGAAGAACTACTTTTAAAACCGACAATATCACAAGACAGCAACGATGGTACTGTCTAGTTCAATATCTGCATAGTGCATGTACAGTATACTGTATGTATAGTTCAATGGCTAGGTACTGTCTAGTCTTATGTCTGTCACTAAAACCTACGAGGAGGTTAGCTAAAATAATGGATACATACCAAGTTAGAACAGACATATTTCCTACCATTCCTGAATATTTCGAACTATGATCTGGATTAATCTAGCTGTCATGTACTAGACAGATATAGGTGAATTGAATTTCACGTTGTACCTTATTTCTTGATGGACACCACTAAATCGAAGCAACAATAATCGCATCTTACCAGTTCTCCAGCTAAAGACAATGGCGCAGTAACCTGTATACGAAGCAACATGGAGGTTGATCTCAAATCTAAAGTTCAGTCTAAACTCATAAGGAGATCGGTCATACGAGATAATATTGAGATAATGCGAGACTATAACTAGCGACCTGCAAGGAAGAAACCTGATTATAATGTGGATTAATATGATTAATATAATAGAAACATACAGGAGCGGAAATGACAACGGAAATTACAAGGCCTAGTTCCACATAGAATCTATCAGTCGTTTGATTTAATCATTAAATGTAAGGTCTCATCATAATATGAAGTCATTTCATATATAAAATGTCAATATCATATTTGAGTGTTCAATCCAAGCGATAGCAGAAACTGACTCTGATATCTTATATATTTATTTAGTAGTTGGAAAAATACCCTTATAACCAGTGATCTTGCTTGTATAGGAACATGGTATTTCTTCTCATGATGGTGGCAGTAGGAAATGCAAACATGATAATGCTTTCATCAATATAACGTTAGGAATGATATAATTCCACGCAGAAAGGCGAGCAGCATGGGGAACTTCACATGGTAAGATGCAGTCCATATTACTTCTACATTTTCTAGCTTTATGCAATGGATTTCTGCAATATAAACTTCACTACACAGTTGGACACACTGACAAAGACACTGTGACTGAAGTAAAGGGAAAAAAGAAAATTATATTTACTGAATGTCCGAGACAAAGAAAAACTCCAGAGTACAATCTAGCATCAGATGGAAACAGATTCAGCTTTACAAAGTGCGCCACAAATCTACATCCAATTACATGCAAACACCAAGATGACTGCTTTCATGTCTTTAATATTCCTTTGAATCTCTCCCAAAACGAGATCAGCATTTCAATTGGGTGGCAATATCACTGTCCACACAACAATAATATTGTGCAGACGCTCTTACGATGGGGTACAATTAAAATACAACTTACATGCGCACGTGGAAAAGGAGCATTCATTGAGACGGAAGTAAAACAACAAGCCCATGGACTGACTTACACTAAACAGCTGAAACTGAATAATCGACTACTTCATATCTTTGCTAAGGTAAACACTTTCTCTCTGTATGTTTATGAAATGTTTGTGGTAATAATTAAACAAAAATATGTAGAAAGATATAACGTACTGGAACATAACAGTAGTCGCTTCCCCATAAAATGGTGATTTGAAAACGGAACCTTTGATTGGACCATTTACATGTTCTTTAAGTTTGTTTAGCCTGTCCTAACATTTGCCAGAATATGAATCACTCTCAATTGTTCGAGATATGGGTAATGTCCATTTTTCAGTGAGATTGATCATATCTGCGTTTTAGTTTTGCAATACATATTTTAATCCGTTTCACAAAATTTTCAAAATTCAAATTGTTCATTGTTGACACAAGAAATACATTGCCACTGTAGACAGAAATTAATATAGAACTTAACTTGCATGGCCATTGAATGGAAAAAGCAACCCCACCAAATAAATTATATATGCATAGATTTTGAAATATGTCCATCGTTTCTTTAATTAGTTGGTTTGTTTAGTTCACCAACATTTATTTAACATTTTAGGTGGCGATATAGTGTAGGTAATTTTCTTTATTACTATTTTAGCTGCTGCCATCAAATGTAACCGCAAACCAAGGAGCACGAAGGAGAGTTGATAAGGTTTTCATCAATGCAGAGGAGATAACTTCAATCAAGAAACATAACGCTGCTATCGCAGATCACAGAGAAGATTTCTCCCGCATACATCTTGGATCTTCTGGTAGGAAGGAACCTGTTGATTTGTATTGTCATCATTTGTTCAAATACCCGTATGTTTAGTGATTACTGACGAGGGTGTGTTTTAATGCAATGTACAGATCAATGGATCCATAGATTGCTTTCTACTTGTGTATGTTAAGCATATAGGAATATATGACTATCGAATAAAATGTCAACTTACATCAAATTCTAGAGTAGGTCTACAAAGGGATTCCTATCCATCGCCACTTCTGAATACTGCCACAATATCTTGTTCGCTGAGTGTTTAATCTCACCAAAGGCTTGTAAATATGATAAATATCTAAGATAGGCCTACTTGAACATTATCTTTGTAGATCGCACCCACTCCATAGATGCATCAGTATTAACTGCCGATTTCATACACTCACAGGGAAATCAAGTGTAAGTAGAAAGAGTTCTTCTAGTACCACATCTCTCTCGACCAATTGATTAATGGAAGCATAATATTATAGTTAAAGCAGTTAATACTAGAATAAAAGGTGAGTGACTTGGGTGTATTTATAACGTCTCGAGGAAAAGATGCATTTACCATCACTAATGTAATTTTCTTAATTTATATAAGACAATGGTTAGATTGGGGAATGACTTCCAACTCACTTCTGACTCCTTATAGAAGCCTTCTCATATCGGCGACAGCTTTTCTATCCATATCATAATGAAATGGCGAATTTCTCTTGTAATATCCTGATAAGAATGTTGCAGGCAAATACACGATGAGTACCAGTACATGGAGCTGTTGGCAGGGGGTGTGCCCTACCCGGAGTGCCTGTGCCCACCTGGTACAGGTGTGGAAGGCACCAACATGTGTAGTGATGGCACAGGGAGGCTGACACAGGAACCAGACCAGTATTTCCTCCCTGTCTCCGGTCTCCACGATGGTATCATCAACTCTTCCTTACATTACGGCTACTGGGGCATGTATAGGAGCAATCTGCACCTGATTCTTATCTTCGCTGCCCCGGCACTAGTGAGTTCCCACAGGTTCCTTTAATATCCTTCCATTATTTGTAGTTATTTAATTTTGAAGTGAACTGACAGAAAATCGGATCTGAACTGACAGGCCCATACTGCTTTTGGTCATAATCCACATCTATAAGAGCACAAATAAATATTAACTCATGACATCCTATTATTGCCCATTTCGTATGTATATACATTACAAATATCCTTGAAAACTGCTAACACAAATTAACGGAAAGAAATATACTGCTGACGATGATTCATAGGCAATATTGCAATTGAATATCAATACATTTTGTTAATACTGAACAGTTTAGAAGAATACGCACCAAATGACAATTTCTTTTGAATTAATCATATATCATATATGATATCTTATAACCCATTTGTGCCATATTTTATTTCAGCTTAGTGAGGTAGTGCTGTATCTTCCCATCCAGTCCTTTACAATCTACAAAGATAGCTTGGCTCCAGATAATATGATTAAATCTGTTTTGTTTGACAAGAGAAACCACAGGTAAACATGATTAATATACATTTGAACTTGGATAAATACGTTGATATTTATAGCATCTGAAGAAACATGTTTAATCAAAAGACTGTGCATCAGAGGTGTCATTCTATTTCTTGTAATAAAAGTAGGTGGACCTCATGTGCCTCGGGAAGCTGAAATTGTGGTTGCTTGTAGGTTTCAATAATAGGCTAGCATCAAATACCAAATACCTGTAACTGAGGCATGTACAATATTCAATAAATCTGCTCATGTTTTAAGATAACTCATATCATATAGTTACAGCAACCTGAATCCAAGATGGGAAGAACTACCTGACCACTCTGCATTTCAAAGATTTGTGTGGAGCCTTGTAGAATGGGACAGCGATATAATTACAACCAGCTTGCACTTTACTTTCTCTGGAAACCGATACGTGAATTACAGCACATATCCTTCAAGTCTTAGAGAGTACAACACGTTTTACGAGTTTATCATATATGGCAGGTAGGTCCTTAATGCTTCTAGGGTGTTGCGATAGTGCAGTTGGGTATAGCGTCAGCTTCATTAGGAGAGGATAGGGTCAATATATGAATATCCAAGAAGCTATACAAATTAATTATGACAAAATTAAGTTCCTGATCTCAAATAACTGGTCTGTCACAATGACCCCTGGGAATTCTAACCCAACACACCACACGCAATTCAGCAAAACATGGAAATATATTTTCCTCAATTATGCAAGTACTTGTAACATTTTTGGAATCACTCTCATGATAAGAACTATATTTGTCAAAGTATAATATGAATATTAGCGTGCATATACACAACTGATACAAATCCGCTAGCTACTCTTTTGACTTCTGGCCATTCGTCAATATTCATGGCTATCGTTTTGTGAATTTGATTACGTGTGGATATTATTATTTATTGATTACAACAATCATCCCTAGTGCTAATTATACCATTTTGGAAATTAACAGTGTGTTTCTTGAGAAAGAGGACAGTAATCGTTGCTCCTGCTTTCCTGGAAACGGACAAAAGAGACCATCATGTGATGAGTGCAACCGATGCAGGTGTAGAGACAGACGCATCTCACACCATAGTATCTCTTGTGTGAGTATTTGATGTCATAAAGATAGGAACATTAGTTTGATTAATAACAGGAATCAGCTAAAAGGCTTCCCCAGATACGTGGCGGAAATTAAACATATTTCTATCAAAATAAAAGATCCCATCATGTTTTTAGACAAGCCTGTAAACTGTTATTATAGCAAATGGCATGATGGAAGGTTCAAACTGATCGAGACACATCAGAAAACGGGACGAACCCCAAAAGGGGTGAGTTCCCGTTTTCTGATAGGTCAAGGTCAGTTTGAACCCGAACAGAGTGCCATTTGCTATTTATTACACACTCTATTTGGATGTTAAAAAGTAAATTTAACTTGTTTAGCCTATAGTTTAGCTCGAGGAGGCTTGATTCACCATAATTTGTAGGCCCGAGTTACGCGGTCAGGACAACGTCATCTGGCCTATGCTCCGCCAATGAGATTGCGTCTTTGGCCGAACTGTTCATGTGAACTATTGGGATCAACCAAACTGCACCTTTCTAACTGCTCATGTGTGTAATAATGGTTCTAAAGCCCCCGTTACATGACTCTAACAAACTGAGTATACACATCCAATTGTGAACTGTAACATCTCATTAGATATTCTATAAAAGCTCGATGGGTTGTGCTAATCTATTAAGTTGCGGCACATAATAACTTGTGGGTAAGAATGGCTTAATTCACTTCCACCCAGTCAATACATTTGACAACTGTATGGGCTGTAACCCCTCCCCCTCTACCAATTTGTATCACACCTAAACATCAAACATCTCTGAAAAAATATTACTGGATGAGCTACCGACTGGAATGTTGGTGTGTTGGTGAAATCCAGGTGCCATCCCTGATCTTTGGTTTGAGTATTAAACTGAGCCGCTGGTGAGGTCAGATAGTTCCTGTTTGTTTGTGTTGATTGATATAGTTTAGGTTCATACTCGCTTAAGTTATCGATCAGACATTACATAACCAATATTGTCTTATTTCTCTAGGCGCCTCATCTAGATTCGATATTGCCAAAGTATGGCCCTGTGTCTGGGGGCACTGTGGTCACGATCAAGGGCAAACTGCTGAGCCCAGATCTGAAACGTAACATCAAAGTTGACGTCTATATAGGAATAGATGGAAATTATACACGGTTGGTGTAGTTAGTATATTTATATTAGAGAAAGTATATGCTAAGGCATACAGGATAATTTTATGTTGACTTTTAAAGATCTAAACCGAACAAACCCTTCCTGTCTCCTCCGTTTCGCAGAATCGACACGTCGGTGAATATATTTGGGGTGACGCGTCAGTGACTATTATGACGCACCTTCATGCGTGCGTCCTGTGAGCCAATCAACGCACGCCCCCCCCCCCCACACACACACACCCCATTCTTCATCCCATTACTTCAGGATTCTAAAGATTTAATTGACCCTCATTCCCTATAAGGCTACTAAAGATGTTTAGCATAATCTGAATTATGGAGAAAATAATGGGGTCTGGTAATTCAAGTAACTCGTCAAGATAATTATTACATCGCTTCAGTTTCTGGCTCATGGGAGATTAAATCAGGTTACACACGCAAAAGTATGTATGTAATACTAAGAATAAAAGTATTCTTCATTGCTCAATTGAAAAGGCGTATGGATAGTGATGATGCATGTATCATATATTTCAAGGTCATTATAATCAATAGTTGTGTGTCAGCCTTGGGACTACGTGAGAAGTCACAATTTCTTGGATTGTGTTTAAAGGAATCGTAACGTTCTCTTTAATCAAGCACCCACAACCAATATTATATCGATTCAAATACCATTGCAGGCCGATGTCGCATACCGATGAAGCAATAATTTACCAAACTAAACCAGGACATCAGGGGCTGAGTGGTAAACCGTTGAATGTTTGGGTAGAACTGAGTGTAGATGGTCTGCGGTACCGTATAGACCAACAGTTCAACTTCACCTACCTGCCTGACCCCATCATTGAACACGTGTCTCCCTACAGGGCCTTCCTCACGTGAGTAGCAAAGTAGAAAGACCCTTGTCCACCCTTGCCGATTCTCATGAACTTCTCATAATTCAGTGGATAGGGGTCCGCTGGGACACAAAATCGCATTAGGATCGACTTAGTGGCCTGGGGCCTTACTGTAATACTAGGACAAATTTATTTATATCTTCCTTCTCCCCATACAACTCTATAGCAAATGGCAATATATTTCAGAGCTTCATTAAATGAAAACTAGCCAGTTAACATAAGCTTTTATTATATGCGCATTCCATTTGAGAGGTGCTATAAGTGGGGTCTAATACAAAATATTCTTATCGTATGTGTACGATAGTTGTGATGGAAAATTCGCAGTGGGTTTTCTTTTAACATATATATATTTTATGACGATTCAAAACCAAAAACAATAGTTAATACATCAAAGTAGTCTATGCTAGGGACATTATGAATCCGGTACTAGTGATTGAATTATTGAAGAATTACAAGCAACTCGTTCCATTCTCTCTTTGTATTGGCTTTCTAACAAAACATTGAGCATCCAATTGAAGTATACAGCTGCAAATATTGATTTTGTGATAAATATCTGGACTGTGAATTCATTTATAAAAACAGGTACAGGGATACTAACAATTGCTACTATTTTAAAGTTTGAATGTATTTCGGATTCCATATACAAAATGAATGTTAATGAAATCTTCAGTCAAATTGTAAGATTTGATGTGCTGATGGGAAAATATATCAATTTCAAAATGTGTACCATATCCTATATTCACCCGTGTATGTGTTGCAGAGGTGGAAGTAAAATCACAATCGTTGGCCAATTCTTCAATTCTGTGAGTCTTCATGGGACTGGCAAGATATTGAAAGTGGGTGCTTCTGCTTCTATGGGGGTAAGCAAACAGTCTATTTTAAATTATATGGCAAATACTCATTTAATCTAAAAGAGTGACGAAACCAAAGAGTATCAAAAATAATATTTGTCCTTGTATTTAAAGGAGTGTTCAATTCAGAGTAGCCAGAAGATGACATGCACCATGCCTGAATTCAAACAGACGTCCACCCTGAGAACATACATAGGGCTAGAGCTGGATGGGGTGCAGAAGTATCGGAACCTGTCACATGTCTTTCCAAACAAAGCTTTTGTCATCTATCCTCAACCAATCCTTTACTCATCGGAATACATTAATGGTATAGTGACCTTGAAGGTAGATATTCCCTTAACTATTGAATATAGATGCTGTTATGTATACAATACAGTGAAATCTCACATAAAGACCACCTCATTACAGAGACCACCCCTCTATTAAGACCAGTTTCCGCTCCTATAAGATTTATAACCCTCTAAGGAGACCACCTCGCTATGACACAAAACACCATTCAGTCCCAAGGGTGGTCTTAATAGAGAGGTTCCATTGTATAAATACCAATTAGTACGATTGGGCATATAAATTGTACACCAGAGGCGTCGATTTTACAGACAAATTACAGGACAAGAAAAACGAGAGTTGACTCCTATACTTTACTGTAAAAATATGAGCTTGAACAGTAGTTCCAAACGGTCAGTGCATGTTCATGACAGTAACACCCAGTACAAACAAATGCCAGAGTTGGGGTGTAAATCAGGCAAAGAGCTTGATCCCCAATGATAAAAGGGCAGGCACATCCCTAACCCAATGTATTACACCTGGTTAAATGAAGGAACACAAAAAATGCTTACATATCAATACATATATCATGTTTCGGATTTAATGTTAATCACAATATGAGATGATCCTCATTATTTCAATTGTGATTATACTTCGCAGATCATCTCTGGAGTCAAATTCTAGAAGTGGAAATAGCATTTCTATTTATTACCATAGGGCAGGAACCTTAAATCATGCTGTTCAAGAGATGATTACGATATCGTCATCAATGGGCAAAGATGTGCAGTCATCGATTTGGATGACAATGCTTTGATATGCGGCATATCAAACCTGAATGGGAAAGCTGAGATGCATGAAATTATTGTAAGTATTTTACTAGATATACTAATAGAAGTAGAGCATCATTCAGGAGACATGGGTGGCGATTCCTACAACTTCTATTCTATTTATGTCTCGCCCTCATTAATATCTAATCGTCGCTACCACAGTTATAATTAGATCCATTACATTTGATATCACATAATGCGACAGGAGCATAACCAGGATATATTTTTTCGACCTGAATGTTCCAATCCTCAATCCGATTGATCAAATAAAGGCATCAGGAATCCTACAAATCTGATGCTTTGTTCGTTCGCCTTTCTGCCACTTTAGATGCCATACACATTTCCACTGCTTGTGCAACCGCTGAGCTCTGCAGTCTAATTTCAATTTCAAATTCAGTATATAAATTTCGTATATCACAACTTGACTGAAAAACAATATAAATTATGATTTAAAGCTATTGGGTTTATTAAGAGCAGTATGCATAAAATTATATGATGTAGTTTCGTTGTCTATTTCATACCAATCGTACCTATAATAATTACTTACATTAATTCTGTACAATTCTTACAATGCTTCCGATTAGATACAATGAAAACCCTACTCGGTAGGAATCTCTCCACACTGATCAGTTGTAAACAATACCCAGACAAAATAAACCCGTTTAGGAAATAAGCGTTTCTACAATACCTTGCTTTTTCAGGTATCAGTTGCTGGCTTTAAGTTCAAGCTTGAATACCTCCACAAGACTGGGGAAGTGGAAATGAATTCGCTTGGAATCATTGGAGCTATTTTAGGCACAGCATCTGTATTTGTCGTTATTCTACTTTGCATAGCCATACTTTTCTGGAGATGGCGCCGAAAAGCAGAACCTGTTCCTACACAATGTATAGCCATGTCTGCCGTGGACAATTCTGCAGTTCCTGGTAAACCTCTTTTTTTCAAAACTGACTTTTGAGGACATGTGAGCTCCCATTAACATTTAGATTAGAGTTGGCAACCTAATGGATACATTCAGTTGAATACGTTTTACAACAGCTTTGTTACGGGGAAATAGTCAATCGTTGTTGGGTCAGATCGTCAGAAAATGCACAATTGACCTTCACAAATCCTCTAAAATAACTCAAATTTACGGCGAAAATTAGGTTCAAAATACAATTAAACATAACAAGACAGATTTATTGAATGAGTACAATACAGAATACACTCAGTATTTGTCATTTTTCCCTCTGATTTAGTAGAATTTGAGAGACGTGTAGAACTGTTGATTGTGTATTTTCTGAAAATCTGCCTCAAAGGCAGCCTATTCTAACAAAAAGATAAGTTACGGCGTCACTGTTATAGTGTATGAAATATTTTAACCACTTCATTCAGATCCATCTCATTGCACGGTGGCAGTGGGGATTGAGAGGGATATCTGGGCAGACCTGAGTCCGACACTTCAAAAGGCTATCCGACCTACACTGTTTGAGACTGAAAGCATAGTAAAACATAAAAGAATTGGTAAAGGTATGATATACCCCCTCAATGTTTAATTCACCTCGGCTGACGGAACCTGCGTAAAAAGACAATACTTTGTCTGCCGTTATTGGTATTAATTATATTATCTAAATCATTATAATAGAATGAGTATTGGGAACGATTATACAATGTAAAATTAATGCGTTTGTCGTAGTACAAAAAACTCACTTGCAATTGTTTTCCTTGAATGTATTTCCATATTAAACTGTCATGAGATGACTCAGTGTTAATTCTCTTAAGGTAACTTTGGGAAAGTCTTCCATGGAACGATTACCGTTGGTGGTCAACCAGTATCTGTTGCCATGAAAACACTCAAAGGTAATGATCTATTTGTGGAAATATCTTATATAACTATTATATATCTTATATAATTTGTATGAATATCTCTTTTTATGTCAATCGCCATCATTGTTGGGCACAAAAATGTTGTTCTGAATCTGTCCAAATTCAATTCATGCCAAGATGGAACATCAGCAGACATTGAGGAAATAGAAGACTTTCTAAATGAGGCGACAGTAATGAAGGACTTCCAACATCCTAACGTGCTGAGTCTGATGGGAGTTATCCTGAACCCTAAAGACCTGTATGTAGTCTTACCCTACATGATCAATGGAGACCTCAGGAAATATGCTGCAAGACAGGTTTTGGAACCATTTTTTTACATCTCTAACCGTACATCAGTTATATCTGTTGTTGAAAAATCAGATCAATAATAATATTGATTTGGGTTAGTAAATATTTAAATTATGTGTCATTTTATTTTCAAGATGTTCGACTTCCAAACCTTCCATCAATTCACACTTGACATAGCAAATGGCATGAAGTACCTGGCATCAAAGCATTTTGTGCACCGTGATCTGGCAGCTAGAAACTGCATGTAAGTAGCTTTGAAGTTAGATAATGGCCAAAACATTTTTTTTATCTAAAAGCCTGGCCACAATGTATACAAATCAGCTAATTTCAGAAATAGAACAACAAACTGATATAAAAAGGAACATTCCAAACTCAATTGAGTATTCCTAATCTAACATCATATGCAGCGGATTTCTAGTCCTTCCACCAAAACGATGCTTTAGGCCAGTATTCTTGATTTAGCTATCAATACTTTATATGTTCCTGACACATACTTTCAGGGTAAATGCCGCTGGTGTTGTGCTGATAGGAGACTTCGGTCTGGCCAAGGACATCTACGTGGCGGACTACTACAGACCAGAAGGACGTAACAAACCCATGCCCTTCAAGTGGATGGCTCCAGAGTGTCTTGACGAAAGACTCTTCACAACCAAATCTGACACAGTAAGGCAGGAATGATCTAATTCAATCTGCAGTGTGACAATATGATATATATTTGTTATTGGAGGATTACCTCTGTGCACCCATTTTCCCTACTTTTCTCTTTCAACAAAAAGTATTGAACAACACAAAAATAACTAATATGAATAGGACTTCTGGGGCATTTCCTTATGCCTTATAAACTGTATATTATCTAAATATCTTTACATGCAGTATTCTTACTTCTATCCGACCCAAGAATTATATTCATCAATTAGGATGGTGGTTTTGATGCCATAGAAATGTGAGGATTGATTTGTTTTAGTGATTTTATTTACACTGGGGAACTACATATCACCTTCCAGGTTTTTTTCAGTTTTTTTTTCGCCTGTCCCATTCTTACATCAAGTATGACATTGATGACAGTATCATGAAAAAAACAATATGAAATCCTAACAGCTAACAATACTTTGTGACCTCATTGTGGAGATGAATCAAGTATTATATCAATGGTAAAAAATTTACCAAATCCTCAACCCTATCCATAATTATGACAAACTAACTGATGAAAAAAAAATAAATGAAAAGAACCCAGACAACTAACTGATCTCTAATAGTTAAAAGCATTTTCATTTTAGTGGGCGTATGGAGTGACAATGTGGGAGGTATATACACAAGGAGATCGCCCCTACCCCATGGTGGAGAATCTCGATCTATTCCTCTATCTGCTTAGGGGAAACAGACTGGAACGACCCGCTAACTGCCCTATACCAATGTACGTATTTGAAAAGAAATAGGATACACCTGTCATTACTTAGATCCAAGATGTGGTTATTGGCATTCAATGGATTTGTCATTTTGGTGGAATTTATTAATTCCTAGGCATTGGTGGCGCCCCCTCTCCTTATAGCCAGGTACCTCGTCCTCCCACAATCCACCACTCACCCTTCTCTAACTCTTCTCAAACCTTCCTCATATATACAAAACTCTTTAAAAATTTCAAACACTCAGAAAGGCATGAGCAGTACCTCACGGAAAACAAAAACAGCTCAGAAAGCTAGCCTACCGGCCCCAGAGCCAGAAAAAGAGGAAATTAGCCAAGAAAACAGTTTCACGAAGGAAGAGGAAGACGATATTTTATCGACTTCAGAGAAGTCCAATTCACCGGCGGGCAGCCATTGTTCACGCCAATCACCACGCCCGAGTGACCACGACGATCATAGCATGGACGAGGCCACACGTATCCGATTCGAGGCACTGGAAAAGTCAATGGTGGATACAGTGGCCCAGGCAGTAGCTAAAGCCATGGCCACAGCCATGAATAAACCAGAAGGAGCCGAGAAAGACGACAGTGTTAAAAACCCGGATATTACCTTAAAAACCAAGCCCGAAACAGAGCCCGTGCTTCCAACGTACCCTGGAGCCATGCCCACACAACACCGCCAACAGACAGGCCACTACCATATCCCGTCAGAAGTGATGAAGGATCAGTACGCCAAGGCATATTTCGACGCGCATATGGAGTCATCCAACCCGATTTTTATCACCGCAGATACTAAAGGTAACAAGCTCTTTGATCACAGAATCAGACGAAAAATACACAAGCCTTACATGTACCTTGAGCGAGAGGGCCTCATAACTCCTAAAGATAAGCTTGAGTACAAAGAAAATATGACCTTCAATGAATACGTACAGGCATTTACGGCCATGCTCATGGACGAGGCAGCATGTAATGATGAAAACCGCAGAGCAATGTTGAAGCATTTCCATCAAGTCGCACAAGATGCGCATGACAGGTCATGGAGAAACGTCCTCCGGTGGTCGAACATGATATTTGACAAACTAGAACGGGGCGAATTGGACTGGACGGATACTGACCAGATCCAATGCGAACGTATGAGGATCTCGCTGGCCAACATCTCAATATCTGACGCCGAAAAGACCAGCCTCCCCTGTCCAACTTTCAACGCAAAAGGCGCCTGTAAGGAGAAGGACGGACATTCGGCCATTAACGCTACTCTACATCACATATGCGCATATTGCAACTCGCTAAACCCGGCCAACAGACATGGTCACTCTTCAGCCGACTGTATGAAACGTGAAAGGTCTCGACAACCAAACAGCAGGGAGCACAGCCCGGCGGGACATCACTTCCCCTATCCACCACCTCCCATTCAACACCAACACGCACAACCACAACAGGCGGCCAACGCCCACTATGTGCCACGCCCACCTCAACAAGCCTATTATACACAGTAAAAAAACCTGTAATGCCCGCGAGCATTCACTCGCGGGATGAAAGCACTGAAGAGCCAGCATACGTGAGTAATCAGTGTTATGTTTACGATTATGAAACTCCCTGCGATGTATATAGTTATGCAGGTCACATTTTCGACCAAGCATCGTGTTACTGTTGTTGTTGCCCTGACGAGACTGGGCCCGGAAGACTACCAGAACAACTTCCGGCCCACCAACCAATGGGCTTAGAGCTTAAGGAAGGTTCGGCCTCTCGGCCAATGGGAAGCGCGGACAGCAAAACCAACATGGCCGCGCCCATGAACCAAACAAAAATGGAAGTGAAACAAGGAAGTGAGAATGAATTACTGGAGTATCAGTGCGAATACAGGGACAATACTCGTGTTTGTGACATTATAAGTGAATCATATGATATACATACTACCGCTTTCGACCCCATATTGCATATATGTACCCTAAAAGCAGGGAAAGTCCCAGACGAAGACGTGCCGGGCCCGCACGACCTCGCTTGGTACAGATCGACGTTCTGGCCCAGGCCAAACGAACAAGTCTTAGACAGTGTGTTATGTGATATATACGACGAGGTAAGGAGGACAGGGCTCCCAAACATGATAGCGAGTAGACAGCAAATTCCCTCCAATCTGAACATTGATATGTGGCGATACCACTTAACCGTTACAACTAATGAAACTGAGTTGCTGGACGCAATAACATACGGCTTCCCGTTAGGATACCTAGGGCCGATAACCGATAATAGCGACAGCGATAACCACACGTCAGCCCTGCAGTTTCCCCAGGCAGTCAAATAGTATATCGAGACGGAGATTAACCAAGAGGCGGTACACGGCCCCTACCAGGTAGCACCCTTCACGGACTGGCTCCACTTGAACCCTATAATGACAAGACCTAAGGGACAGACAGAGAAACGAAGGGTCATTTTGGACCTTTCCTACCCACAACACTTATCGGTAAACGCCTATATAAGGCAAAACTACGTACTTGGATCAACCAGGCAGCATTCTCTCCCTACTGTCGACATGTTAACCAACTACCTCACCTCATCATCCAGCACCAAGTATCTCTACACACTAGACATTGAACGAGCGTACAAGAACTTCAGGGCGTGCCCCGGAGATTGGCCACTGCTGGTGTTCAGGTGGGAAAACTCATACTATCTCGACATCAGTATGCCCTTCGGGGCACGCCAAAGCAGCCTGCACATGCAGAAAGTCGCACAAAGTATACTCAGCATCATGAGAGAGAGAGGTTTCAACGGGCTAATGTATCTTGATGACCTCATCGGCTGGGCTGACAATATTGATCATGCAAACGACAGTTACCACTACGCAATCAGCCTACTCAAGTCCCTTGGCCTTCCAACAGCAGACTCCAAGACCCAACCACCGTCAACGGAGGTAAAGTGGCTGGGAATAACAATAAACACGAAACAGATGACAATAAGGATACCAACAGAGAAGGTCACAGAGGTACAGGAGGAGGCTAAAAAGTTCATAGCACGCACATACACATCAAGGAAGGCTCTACAGTCAATCATCGGCAGGGTCCTCCACGTGGCTAAGTGCATACCTCCAGCAAAAATCTTCATACGTCGCCTGCTGGAGGCGCTCAGAGAGAACAAGACACCTTCCATCAGGGTAAACACGTCAATGAAAAGAGATATAGAGTGGGTCATCGCCTGCGTTGACAAATGGAACGGGGTAAGCCTGATCCCCGCCAAGTGTATCACAAGGACAATCTACATAAGGGCAGACGGTCAGAACGCGACAGCAGCTTCAGGCCACAAATATACCGTATGTAGGATGGAAACAAAACAAAACAAAAAAGTGGACACTTTAGCACAGGCCACCCCAGACCTTGTCAACACCATGCTAGAAGAGAGAGATCGAGGAAATACTATACAGATATCAACAACCAGTAGAGACACTGCAGATCTTCTCGCTCAAGGTGCACGACTAGAGGCTAACATGTCAGGCCCCAGAGCCTTATGGCTACTGCAGGCACTCAACTATGTTAGGATACTGTTTAGAGTAGATGATGAAAAACATGTCGAATCCAAATGTAGAAAAGCTACACAACTTGTTGCAATGAAAAAGGCAGTTCTGCCGCAAGTATAACATGATATCAATCGTTTCAGACCCCCGTCTACTGCAGCTCCTGATGGACGCACAAGAATCGCAGCGCCTCTCTAGAGCTCTGGGCACAAACTCGAACCACAAGACGGCAATGAAGTCCTACTTCGCCTTCACATATGCATTTGGGCTGCAGCCGCATCCCATCTCGGTTCCACATATATGCGCATACGTGCAATACCTCCGCTCATACCTACGCTCCCCAAAGACAGTCATGAACTACGTGTCTGCAGTTAGAGAGTTTTATAGACGGGCAGACATAAGCAACCCCACGCTCCACTCACACAGGCTAAAATTGGCCCTGGATGCAGCACTAAAAGATAAATCACACATAGTCATACAACGACAACCACTACTCATAGTTCACATAAAACAGATCATCAGCGACGCTGCAACATTTCCAGCACCAGAGCAGTACAAACTCGCACTACTAATGATGTATTATCTTGGACTCAGGCAGTCCGAGGTAGCCCCTCACCACGCTAACCAGTTCGACCAAACAAAGCACACGACACGACATGACGTCTTCATACAGGACGGTACGTTAGTACTCAACCAAAAATGGGCAAAAAACTTGCAGAATTTCGACCAAAGACGCACATTATCCATCCCAGCCTCACAAGACCCGTCCATGTGCCCCGTTAGAGCGTACCGAGCGGCAATAGATGAGGCACCAACAAAGTTTAAATCACAGCCACTTTTGGTCTTCCCACTGACGTACAAACCTGTAACAAACGCGGATATGACTCGCCATCTCAAGTGGTCATTACAGAGAATGGGTCTGGACCCATCAGAATACTCACTTCATTCGCTCAGGCGCACTGCCGCGACACACGCATACCAATCAGGCATCACGGAGTCAGAAATTCAACGTTTTGGCTCGTGGTCGAGCGATGCTTATAAGGCATACATCACAACCAAGTCTGCGACGAAGGTGACAGCTCACCTTGTAAGCAACTTATCATCACCCACAGGCGACCACGTCGCACAGCAACACACCAGAAGAAAACAGGGCTCAACCAACCAACCAACCAAAAACCAACCAACCAACCAACCAAAAAGACTCGGGTCTCGCCCTTGCAACTTATTCTTATCATTTTAAACAACAACTATAACTTCTCAATAATTCCCAACAATCTTTCAACTCAATATACCACAGGTACTCTTGGGGCTTGGCGACATTTACAATTTATATTCCATATAAATTCTTATCTTCATTTTACAATTCAACAAAAACATTTTTAATATTATATAAAATTTTTATTTAATAAATGTTGAAGCCCAAGACTCGCCTCAGGTATTCTCTTTCAATTCAATTATTCTCTTTTATTACTCGGGTAAGTTCACGAATGTTGGTGGAATTTATTAATTCCTAGGCATTGGTGGCGCCCCCTCTCCTTATAGCCAGGTACCTCGTCCTCCCACAATCCACCACTCACCCTTCTCTAACTCTTCTCAAACCTTCCTCATATATACAAAACTCTTTAAAAATTTCCCACCCACCCACACCAATAAATTACCAACTCGGTACCTAACTGTAAGAGATATATCTCTCACATTTACTTCAATTACATTAATTTCATCTCATTAATACCTCGCTACGGCGACATTTACAATTTATATTCCATATAAATTCTTATCTTCATTTTACAATTCAACAAAAACATTTTTAATATTATATAAAATTTTTATTTAATAAATGTTGAAGCCCAAGACTCGCCTCAGGTATTCTCTTTCAATTCAATTATTCTCTTTTATTACTCGGGTAAGTTCACGAATGGTAATATAATGATGTCACATGGGGGCATGTGCCGTAAATTACAGATTACAGGAGAGTTTAAAAAAGAGTTTTGCTTAGGGTGTGTCTGCCTTGTCTTGCCCACTTGAATCATTAATATGCAAACGTTTAATATTAGTTTGATCATTTTTAAAGAAAGATGTGAAACTTATTAGGCAACTTGTTCCGAATACAATATTCAAATATTCAAACAGAGCACATGACTTGTTCTAGATTCCACATTATGCACCAGTGCTGGGAGATGGATGCGGATCTAAGGCCAGTTTTTCCAGAACTAGTAGACCTCCTTGTTGAAGCAGCCAAGCAAGTGTTGAACGATCTGCAGGCCAGTCTTAGTGGCAGTTTTGGCACAGTTCCTGGTCAGGTGGACCCTGGTAAAGCAAGATCACATTCACAAGCATCAAAAACTTCTGGCAGTTTGTCCACAGCTGATGCATACGTTCTTGGTACTTCGCGATGTCCCTTGCTTCCTGAAAATGATGTATGCACTGCAGAAGAAGATGACATACCAGATTACCTTGCACCCATTCCCAGAGAGAGCAAACTTTTCCCAACTAATGAATCATGTGAAGGGGCAGTGGGTGGCGCTTCCTTCTCATCAAAAGATCAATTCTCCACGGGGTTGGTCAATTTGGCACATGCGCGTGCAGGAAGCTCGTCAGAAGATGAGGATGGCTACCTTAAACCTGTGAAAACAAACGCTGTTGGACTTTGATTTCACCTAAGTATCTGAACACCCAAAGTGCCCACCAGTTTTGATGAAACAACTAAAATAACAAACTAGGGGCAAACTGAACGGCTATGATCGACATCTAAACCACAGTCAAGGAACTATTTATGAAACCAATTCATATTCTATATTTGATAATTAAAATATTGAAAAGGTTTGACCTTTAACGTTAATATAACATCAATTAGTTTGCACCATGAACACATGTATTCAACTTGAAAATCAATGAACAATTTGATCCTTCACCATTATTATTATACACGCATTCACTACCGAGGCCCTGACGGCCGTCCATTACTTGTAATGCGGTAATGGACTAGTACATTATCGGCACATTGTCATGGTGATGCAAGTTTGGTGGCACAAGATTGCCGACAATAGTTTGCCGACTTAAGTTCTTTGGAGCGTGGGTTTTCTTCCTAGATCGTTTAAACTGTATCTAGCTATATTCCACTTGTACGAAAACCAGATATGGTAAATTATATTATCTTTTTAATTAACCAGGTTTTACATGCAAAATTAGGTATGTATAATAATCATCTTATAGAACTTGTTTTCCATATGGACATGTCAGTAAAGAACTCAATCTATGATCTTGTTCTTTACTTATGCGGCATGCGTCAACTCGCCCAATAAGTGCTAATTATTGGTTCCTATACAATCATGAAAAAGACATCTTCTGAATATATAGAATATCTAACTGCAAAATAAATATACATCATCCCGCATGTGAGAAGATAGATTTTGAATTCAACCAAGGTTGGGCAGTCTCTCCCAGCTGGTGAGATTTAGTTGAAAAGGGTTGGGGCTTGTACAATAAATGATTTTCTGATCCTCTCTGTTTTTGTCATTGGTATTGTTAGGACTTTACTCTTTGCCAGAACTTGGCAGATTGATTTTTCCGCTGTCAAGTATCAATTGCGTAATGTGCCAGTGTTTAACAGCTTCCTATGCATCTTTCAAAAGGGGAAGAATGGGAGACTCAATTGTATCTACAATTATTGGTATTTTGAAAATAGTATTAGCAGTGAAGAGATAGCCTTTGAGAAAAACATATAGCGGACACCAGGACACTATTATATTAACCGTTCGGTAACTTTGGGAATATTGTAAATTATATCATTATAATTCTATGATACTTGTCCTCATTGATTTCCCTAATTTAGTCGGTAATATATCATGAAAACTTGAACAGCCCTTCTTCAAGGACATAGATAAGTCAAAAACCAATGTTACAATGGAACTTTGTGACATTATGTAGAATATGCAAACATAAAGGTTGATGGTTTGTTATAGAGAAAAGAACGGCGGCATGGTTGTTTCACATATCTGGAGGTATGTGTGTTCATGGACAGTTTGGTTCGTTTTTCCATTATGTATAAATTCATATTTCATACTGTGATTGTGTAAACTCAATAGTGAATATTGATAGGGTTAACATCCGATGTACATGATTAAAAATAGGAGTGTTCTTAATGTTCAAAGTCTAAAGATGCTTTATAAAGCAGACTATCAGTTATAACACAACTATTAAATTTGATATTCATACAAATGAATCCATCGGAAAAGTGTGACCATGTTTTATGTCACGTTTTCTCGATAGTTCTAATCACCTCTTAATGTATGCAGTCTCCTTGTAGCTAGGAGAAATGGTGGATCCTGTCGATGCAGATAAGATAATAATACACATAGTCAGAATGCTTAGTCATATCATCAGAGTATACATGATCTGACGTGCCATTAGTCAAGTTCAAAGAGACAAAGTTCAAGGATGCCATAATACGAGTTCCTAATGGTAGCAATTGGCATATCTTGAAATGGCATATCTTCGAAATGTGACTATTTTTGTTACGCTTTGTTGTACGTTCATAGTTGCTGATTGTCGACCAAAAACCAGTAAGTATGAGAACATGTCACAAACTACGAATATATAAACGTTAGGAAAGCTAAGCTATATTGAGTGTACTTGTATCAGTCATGAGTAGGTCAGTGATTCGCTACTGAACTATAGGTTGATGTTTGGTTTCTGTTCAATTTTGCAAGTGTATCTATACATGCAGATAATACATCAACATACTTTATCCAGCCAAGCATAACGTCTGATTTCAAACTAATGATTACCTGGTATTGGATAAAATATTTTAGTGTTAGTTAAATTGAACTGAAAATCTGATTATTAGATATGTACATTTCATGACGTATGACAACTTGATCAACAAGCTTCTGGACATAATCCAGCTCTTCCATCGGTGATCCAATTGGCACAAATATCATATTAACACTTAATAACAACATATATTTTATTTCATCTTTTGCCTTTTGGATCACATTTAGCATAACCTATCTGTACCCATGAATATTAAAAT
Organism: Sthenelais limicola; assembly: GCA_942159475.1. Lineage (NCBI taxonomy): Eukaryota > Metazoa > Annelida > Polychaeta > Phyllodocida > Sigalionidae > Sthenelais > Sthenelais limicola. Next base: position 7,252,439 of record OW804097.1, read on the forward strand.
GAATGAATAAAAAACAAATAACTGCAAAGTTAGTGATTATTATTGTTATCATTTATATATAATCCTATTCTCTTTGTATCTAATTTCATTTAAATTTCGAGAAAGTCTTTTGCTTTATTAGTGAAACGATAGTTCACCGATATTGATATACAATATTTGATTGACCAGGCATTTGAATTGTCGGCGGAAGAACTCGTTAACCCTTCGATAATCATTGTTCTCCAACATAATATCTTCTAACATCTAACTATCTTCTTAGCATGTTCTCTACCTACATTTCCCACTGCCTACTATGATGGAATACCACCAGAAGGAGGCTGGAACATCAATGACCGGGTGCAGTTCAGATGTAAGGAGAAGTACCGTAACATAGAGACATTCTCCACCTGTGCAGGAAATGATGAGTGGGAAAGTGTGTATCCTCGATGTGAACGTAAGCCCACACTACTATCATTCAAACCTCAGTTAGTCTGATGTTCAAGTAGATTTTCATGGATTGAGATCATTATTCAATTTTGGAAAATATTACAGCTGTATTCTCGTTTCTATGGCAACCAAACAACGCTAAAACATTTATAGGCTATAGCCCCTCAAAAATACTTGGATAAACTACAATCATTACAGAACTCTGCCCTAAAAATCTCTCTAAAACTCCCTAAACTCCCTGTCTTATCCAACTATTAGATCGCATAAATGATTGATTGTAATTTCTATGTAAATTGTCTAACTAATTATTTACCTTGGAATCTCTCATAATGATTGCATTAATACCGATGTTACCGTTGTAGAAACATTTTAAGTATGTGATTGTCCAGTAATACATCAACCAGTATACTTAGGTTAATGAGCTCAAGTTCATAACTGTTAACTAGTAAAAACCAGAGCTACAAAAGCAATCAAGTATTATAATATCCTAACAGCAGTAACCTGTAATGGTGTACTGATTACAGTATGTAACTCTATTATCATATGTAGTTTAATGCATGATACAAATCTGGGAATTGTCAATTGTAATGATTGTATACACTAATTTTGTCCCACGGGACCCTAAGTCGATCTTGAAATCCTATGTTCATAAAGGACTAGCTGGAAGAGCTACTCGCGTACGCGTCTAGAGGACCAAGCCCTTTTCATGATGTAATTGTTGATTTATATGAATAAAAATTCTTATATATATATATAAATACACCAGCTCTAGGGAGATTCACAAAGAAGTGAACATCCCATCTCTGACCACCAGAAGGGACACTCATTTACTTGAACTTGCATTTAGAAAATCGCTAATCCCTTCAAATATTGACGACCGCAAGGTTAATCTCAGAGGACTCAGTAATGGTAAAAAATTACGTGTCCCCACACCTAAAAACGAGAAATTTAAAAAATCTCATGTTTATAAACTGCCAACTTTGTGGAACAATCTCCCACAAAAACCTAGAGAAATTCCAAATCGGAAGAGTTTTAGGTATTATTTAAAAAATCTCTACCCTAAGGATTATGATGTGTATCTTAAAGAAGGCTCTATTCTCTTCTAACGTCTTCTAACGATTCAATTTTGTCTCACATTTCTTATTAATGTGAAATTACATTTTCACTGACAATTTTGGGAGGGGGTGGGGGGATAAGTATAGGCACGTAAGTCCGATGTTATTATGACCGAGACATCGGAAAATCGGACTAACCGATGGGGATGGTATGGGACACATTGTATTTCATTGTATAACATGTCTGCCTTTTGACTTTCTGTTTGTTAAGCTTAAATCCAACCAGTATAGGAAGGATGTTTTGTAAACTTCCTCCTAGTATAAGGAGGGAGATGTTTCTGGTTAATTTAAATATGTAAGACCCCATCCAGTAAAGGAGGGAGTTTATCTTGTTAATTTATACTATATCCCTAACTTCTAGATTAGGGAAAAAGATAGCGAAGATAGTACCAGTGTATATAAAAACTTGATCAGTCAGTAATTTACTAATATGTATCGTAAATGTAAATCTTTGTCATCTCCAATCAGGACTGAATCTATTGCTTTGAAATCAAGAACAGCAACCAATCACAGAAGAAACAACTACAATTTATTAGAAGACTAAGGACTCTGAAAAACATCGAAGAGTAAATGAACAATCTCAATCCCACACGGACACTCTATCGATATTGAACTATTTATTAATTTACTAAAAAAAAAGCCGTCAGGTCCTCGGTATCTCATTGCGAAAGTAAAATTCCTTCATTATATATGTTACATTAAGTTTTTGAACATTGTTAGTTTAAGTTCTCAAACGGTATAACAATTATTGTTTTAAAAGGGCCCCCAGGAATATCACCTTGGTGAGGACCGTGTCCTTTTCTACTTATTATTATGTAATATGTGAATAAAAGTTTTATATATAATTCCCGTTCCAGTACTTCAATGTCCATCCTTGGATGCTCCCTTCAGAGGAAACTTGTCATCCCCTCAACCCTATGGCTACAAGCACCAAGTGATGGTAGGATGCCCACCAGGCTATGTATACGATGGTATTAACCCTGTTGTCTGCCAGGCCGATGAGACATGGAGTGCTACACTGGGGGAATGTGTTAGTAAGTGTACTTGGCGAATTATGATATTATGCTATGACTTTAGATTTGATATATTTTGTATTCATTGTGTCAACAGACGTTATTTTCAGTTGGTAGTGATACATAAGAAATACCAAACAAGTGCTTAATATAAGCATTACATAAAGACGAGAATACAATTGTTTACTGATGATACATACATATGCGAAGCTAAGACAAGACAAGAGAAAGAAAATTATATAACATCAGTAAAAGCCAATACCAAAGCACTTGTGTTATATATACTCACTTTTCTCAACAATTATGTCAAAACCTTTCTTTTAATGCTGGGTTAGGACAATCCCATCAAATACCTTAATCATAAATACTTAGTAATAATAATAATAATAATAGATTTTTATTTCCATATCACATTTACAACAATTGTCATACAATGTAGAATTAAAAGAGAGAAAACTATGGAAAGAGGAATAATCTCTGTGACAGTCACAGCTCTTCCGAATATCCCTTAAATTTTGTTATACTTTGCTATCCCTATTATTTGTACATCTATTTCTAGCTAAATTTCTAATATTCATTATGACATTAATGATTATTGTGACAAATGTTACTTGATCCATAAGATTAGGGGTTCAACTGCTGTTTTGCCAGGAATATCAAAGGTGAGATGTGGCCGGCCAGTCAATCAGTTGAACATGCTGATGGAACCAGAGAGAGAAAACTACCCGTTTAACGCCACCCTGACTACCACCTGCCATGAGGGCTACAAATATAATGGTACTGGACAAAGGATATGCAAGGCTGATGGCTATTGGTCCGGTGTAGACGGAATATGCACTAGTAATATTTATTTCATTATTTTGGAGTATGTCTAACTATTAGTTGTTGTTGTTTCCCCTTTCAACACCAACATATAGACTTATATAACATAATAATATGTTAGTTTAATCAGATGGCATTGGTAATCAAGTTTGGGTGTGTAGATGGACCCCTCCCCTTTTATTTGAATTTGGATTTTTACTTTCCAAGTAATTTTATCTTAAGAGAGAAAATATTATAATTATTATTATAATACAGATTTCATACCTATTAATACTTTGAGAACTCAAGGGGATATTGTATTAATATTTTTTTCAAGCGGTAGAATTACATTCTGAAATTCAGGTATAACCAATCACTCTCGTTCTAAGCACAAACAATACACGAGCAGGCCCGGAATAGAAGTAATAATCGTGTATCTGTTATCACTGTGCCCACACTTACTTATAGATGATGAGGTAAAGTCAAATTCGGATGTTTCAGTTCATAAACGTTTGCTAGGTTTTAACACCCTTTTCACTCATATGTTTGTGGAGGCATACAGAATCCAGGAATACTGTAATACGTTTAAGTTAGGGCTATACAAAAGTAAAATGTGAGGAAATGCTAATATCATTTTTAGGGAATATGACCGTAACGTGATTGTGTGGTACAGAAATCATCTTTACCTTGAAGCAACCTCATCACTATCAAAATTGAAAATGTGTTTTATCAAAGAAACCACTGTCATGATGACATGATTGATGAATTCCATATGATCTAATATTGATGATCATAAATTTTCACAGCCTGTTTTCTTATTTTGACTTGTCAAACTGGTATAGCTATTTAAAAGATGTGGGTTATGGCGGGTGGGGGCGGCCAAACCAGGGAATTTGTGTATGGGGCGCCATTCATAATGTTTTGTGAAGCTGCGCTTTTGCATACAAAAGGCGGATTGGCGCGATTGGTCAAGTTGTTTGTCATAGTTAGAAAGAAACAAACATACCCATCAGCTAGGTTGGGTTTATGCTTCACTGAGCAATGACCAGTATAGTAGGGGCATACTTGTATGCATGTATAAATGACTCTGATTGGATGGTTGGCACTCAAAATTCAATCAACGTGTTCCATACTGAACGAGACAGCCAGTGTCTCTTGTATAAGCTAAGGGAAGTCGTATTCTTATGGCAATTCCGTCCCTTGTAGGGAGGACAAAATCCTTCCTATTTGGAAAATTCCCAGCTGTTATGAATAGCCTCTGTATACAGAGGCTATTCATAACAGCTGGGAATACCCAATACACCCAATGGTGGGAAGGAATTTGTATTTCAACCCATCAAAGAAATGGACTAAAGTGAAGTCCTGAACTCCCACAAATATTCCTTTGTTAGCTTATACAACAGGCCAAGTGCAATGCAATGCCTTATTGACGACGATCGAAAACGAAAATTTACGACTCAAATACTTTTCCTCTAACTTGAAAATCTTTAAATGAGGGCCATTTTTTTGTTATGATGCATGTGATTAACACAACCATTTTCGCTCTCTGCACTTTAGAAGAAACTTGCCCGCCACTTGAAGATACAGCAAACAGTGGCAGGATCACACCCATTTGCAACCCTTGTCCCTATGAAACAGTTCTGAATATCACCTGTGAGCAAGGCTTCGTATATAATGGATCCAAGACTTGTGGACCCCAGGGGACGTGGGTCGGCGATGGAAGGTGTCAGAGTATGTGAAAAGATAATTCTACATTTAACATCTTTATATTATTATATTCAGATTGTTTCTGTCATCACCTTTGAACTCTATACATGACAGTCAATTATGTCACAGTCAGAGCACCTCACCATACCTAATTGTATCTTTAATCATCAGTATTTCACAGATGAATGCTAATATGTATGTACATTCCCGTAGGGATCAAATGTGGAAGTCATCCTGGACTTGACAACGGCCAATTCTCGGGCGATTCAGTTGACTTTGAAGCCGTGGTAGGAGTGAGTTGTGTGGATGGTTATACATACCATGGATCTGGTAACATCACATGTCGATATACAGGACAATGGACTCATCCTGGCTACTGCCAAGGTACCGAAGGGATCATTCTTACTAGTTATGCATCTTTGCGCTGGCCACCATTTGTTTGAATATGTGATGTGTTTCAGGAAAATGAGTCATAAGTCGCAAAATTGTTATTTTTCAAAGTGATTTATTTATAAGATATATTTGTTGGAATATTCTAAACTTTGTGGTACGTCATGCTGCTTGTAATATTAATACATGTACGAACATTCAAGGCAATATATCTATGCATTTCTAAGGTCATCTTATGGAGTATATTTAGGTACTTTATTAGTAATTAACTACCCAAAAATATCAATAACTTTTTTTTCAAAATAAAGATATCAAACTTATAATATACAAACACTACTTAGATATCTTTGATGTTTACTACCATTAGAATCGGCTTGAGCTCATCTATTCAAATATGATAATATCTCAAAATCTATTTTTTGCGACTTGTGAATCATTTTCCTGAAACACAGCACATATGTGCCAGTATATACAAGTCACCTAATGTTTGATGGGGAACATATATCATTATTGTTCCTTTCATGATTACATTCAGACACCAACGCTAAAGTTCCCTTGTCAGGGAGTGTCCAGGCAGGCATTGCTGTACCAACAGTGTGTGTTATTTTTGTATCAATCTGCATCATAATCTATGTCTGGAGGTAAGTTATTAATTTTGATATATATGTCTGCGCCAGTTACATTCTGGCTATCCATTTATTGACAGACATAGAAAGGGCTATACCTTGTATACAAATAACAATGGGAATAAGTATAGATCCTCTGCTATGAACATGTTTCTTGATTGACAGTCAGTAGGTCTGACATCCTACATTAGAATACTTCAACTATATGCAGATTATAACATGTCACAGAGGGCAAGATGCCCACCTATTTCCTAAACAGACCAAGACTTTGTGTATCAAAAAGTGTTTATGTCGGTGATGGGTTGGGGTTGGGCGAACATGAGGGATACCCAACAAATATACAGACCTACACTAATCATATCCATGTTTATAGTACTATGTATAACAGGGTCGGCCAGGGTAGCTTTTGTATAAGACCATGCCTCTTTATTATTCATATCCAAAATTTGTTTAAATGTAATTTTGATGGCACAATGTTTCTTTGTGCTGACAATTGTGTTCTCTTCTCCTGTTCATTCAAAAAATAACCTGCGTTATGTAATCTGTAATCTAGATAAATGTTATGTATGGGCCTCCAACAATTCAGTGAAAGTGAATACTAGTGAAACAAAAGTTATGGTTAATATTAGCATATCTCTTGTGGACCAACATAATAAAGCCAGATTATTATCCTCAGTTTGCGGCGGGAGAATCTTTAATCTTAGATCACTAGACCAGAGATACACAACACTCTTTTAAATTGGAGAAGGAATGGTTTAAGGAAGAGCCCTGGGAAATCATGGAAGAAGAGCCAACTTATGAGATATGGCCTGGGTAGGATTTCTAGCCTGGAATCACTTAGAGGATGGTATCATAGAAGTTAATTCATGTCAGGTTCTGATTGAACTTCTGTAGCGAGATTTGTATGGGAGGGACAAATATATTGATCTTTATGATCAATGACTCATGTTACTTGAGTTATGTGTCTTTTATAGACTTAGACCATGGCCTAGTTACCCCATTTGAACATTTAAACCTTATGACTGAAGGTAGCTGATTGCTTGAGAGGACCATTTGAAAATGTTATGATATTACTCAGTTAAAAACAAAGCATTCTGTAAGTGCATGTTAGGGCTTGGGATGGGGAGTGTTTTGTTTTCATTTCAGTTTTTTCTCCCTTTGCATATTTTATTTTATTTTGGTCATATTCTATGTCAATTAATGTCATTCAGCTCTCATTAATTGTTGATGCTTTTTAAGTTACACAATTATTTTGTTTTCAATACTGTTCCTTAAATTTATTTATCTATTGAACTGAGAATAGTAAACTTATTAAACGAACAAACTTGTCAAACACAGGAAAAGAAAGAGAAAAAGCATGCAATGCATCATCATGGGAAAGGATCACCTAGCGGAAAAGGTTCTGGACAAAGAAATAGACCTTGATACCGAGTTTATCGAGGTGAAGCTGATTTCTCAAAATAATACATCAATCAAACCTACTGGTGATCACAGGGACCATGATGAGTCATGTGAAGAGATTGATGTACAAGGAATAATTCCACCTGATACAACCAAGGCTACCATCGTGATAACAGGCAGAGCGGGTGTTGGGAAGACAACTTTGGTGCAGAAACTACTGCGAATGTGGGCAAAAGGTGACTGGGGAAAACTATTTGAACTGGCATTCTTATACAACTTTAGGACGATACCATCCAAGGCAGGAAACAATGTTGGGCTGCTTGAATTCTTGAAGAAGTTTTCATTCTACGATTTGGAAGGTTTAAACGAGAAATTGTTAAAAGAAGGAATACAAAAAGAAGGAGAAGGCTGGATTATGTGCATGGGTAAGTAACAGCAATCATGTAATGTAATAATGGCTTAACAACAGAATGGCAGAAATTATGAACTATGACTAAATTTTTATGGAAGATTTTGATGATTTTTTTCTGGAGCAATTCACCATCCCAAACTGCAAACCAAAAGTTTTGCAAACTTTCAGATGCATTAGATGAGACTTTGTGGATGGGAACTTTACCAGAAATTGACATATCAAAGAAGGCCTCGCCAATTGAGTGGTGTTTTGCTATCATGAAAAGAAAAGTTTTGACACGTTGCTTTCTCATTGTAACATCAAGGTTAGTTTGTTATTCACTTAGGTGAAATGATAAAAACATATTCAACATTCCTAGTGTATTAATTTCCCTGCATCTACCACTAACCACCCCAAAATGTCCAGGAGGTTACAGTAGTACCACTACCACTACAATTATACAGTTGACTGTTTGTGGGGGGTATGGATATTATTTACCTGGCTTCCAAAACTTCAGGAAGTTTCTGAGTGGCACAGAATACTGTTTAAGATAGTGACTTCAAAATAGTTCCCTAACATGTTTGCTACATTTCCAAGTTCATGGGATATTTGTTTGTTTGTTACATAAATCACTTGCCAATTTATTTAAAGATCCACTTTCCTTATAGGCCAATGTACATTCTAGCAGAATTAGACATGTCCAAGACTGTAATGATTGAAGGTCTCACAAAGAAAGGCATTCAGGAATACATCAACAAGCATGTACAAGAGGACAGGAGAGGAATTGTATGGCGCAGGATCAGAGATAACAATATCCTTTGTTCTGTGTGCTCAATAACATTCTTCTGCATGAAACTATGTGAGGCATTGTCAACACCAACTTCTGCTGTTGAAGAACTTGGTGATCTGAAGACCTACACTCGTATAGGTCTTTACGTTATTAAGGTTGGTTTAATTAGGGAGTGGAGTGAGTGAGTGAGTAATGGTTGCTTCATGCCATGAAAACAACCAAGTGTGGTCATATTCATGGAAGTGAGGGCTAGCGAAATGGGATGAGATGAGTATGAGGTTTTAATTTACAGACCTGGGGCTCGTTTCATAACTAGTAACAGGACGGAGTTATGAACGGAGATTTGTTTAACAGAAGAAATTACGGTCACCCGCTAAAGTGTTGCAGAACTAGCTCCGCTAAAAATAATTCCGTTGACCCCCGTTACACTCTGCTGTCAACGAGAAAATTCCGCTCGCTCTTGTTAACTCCCGTTAAGGCCTCCGCTACTAACGGCGCCTAGTCAGTGGACAATATTTCACCACGACACCATATAGCAGACAACAAGTGACGTCCAGTTGCTTAGTAACGTTGCCTTTTCATTGACGCACATGGCGTGATGTGCGATGATGGGTGACTTACCGTGACGTTTTACCCTGTCAAACATACTCCACAGTCAGGAAAATGACAAAAACATGTCAATTTAATGCTTGGGATTTAGCCTCACCTACATTTCTACTGAATATCAAGAACAATATTCTTATTCTTTAGCCTCTAAATTGTGAGGATAGGTTATTGGTGTGACATACAATGACGCATTTAACTTCCCCAATCAGCAGACAGGCATTTGGATGATGTTTTAGCTATCAAACCTAAATATTTCTGCGAATTTAACGTGGGATTATGAAATAAGGCTGATGTGAAAAACAATACTTGCTAAACTATTAGATCTAGCCTCTATGTAGGCCTATACAAGCTTAATATTTATTGTTGATCTAAGCCCATAAAGAAGCTTGACGCACATATTTCCCATAGGTTTCCCCTCTAGCTAATTAAATAGAGAAATATTCAATTCATCAACATAAAAATGATTAAAATCTATAGGCAAGACCTTTCTCTAAACTTGACACAACACAACGTTGAAAAACATTATTTCTTAATTGTCTTAATTTGTACAATATTCAATCAGATATTCAATACAGAATAAGATATTTTTTCAAATAGCAAGTTATGGTAGGCTATCGAAATGCAAATATACACAGAACCACGAAATAAGTGTGTGAGAGAGGGAGAGGGAATAGAGTGAGAGAGAATGGACAGAGTGGGAACAGAGACAGTCAGAGATATTGGGCAATTAGAGCCTGAGTTTATTGTCCGAGCTGGCCCTGCCAGACCAACAAACGGGGACTAAAGTCTGAGAGAGAGAGGGAGGGAGAGGGGGAGGGAGGGAGAGAGAGTGAGAGAGAAGAGACATATTTCAACGTCTATAGGCCTTCCAGTAGGCAACACAGCCTCCGGCCTCGACAGAATTCCCGTCAGGCTTAGAGGGCCAGCGAGGACAATAAACGAAGGCTTTAATGGCTTTAGTCCCCGTTGGTTGGGCTGTTTACCGGAAGTTCTCTAGGCATAGAGGGCCAGCGGGACCGGTAGTGACCACTGGCCCTCTATGCGTCTATAACGGGCCAGCTCAGACCAACCAACGGGGACTAATAGGCGGTTAGAGGATGAGGTTATGGTGATGAGGATTGATTATGGCTACCGTGAACCAGAACGAGGCGCAGCTGAGTTCTGGTTCCGGCAGCCATAATCAATCCGAAGCACCATAACCGAATGCTCTAATGCCTTTAGTCCCCTTTTGTTGGGCTGTTACTATCATTTCTTTAACACCAACAAATGATCCGAATATACTAGGCCGTCCCAAAAGCTGCGGTCCCGCGAATCTCATGCATGGCCAGACCCGTCTGCCGCCCTCGTCAGGTGGCGGCACCATCGCCAAAAACAACTTCCTCCTTAGACGTCCCTCTAAGGCTCTCCATTCCTCCCCGCCAGACCAACAAACAGGGACTAAAGTCTGAGAGAGAGAGGGAGGGAGAGGGGGAGGGAGGGAGAGAGAGTGAGAGAGAAGAGACATATTTCAACGTCTATAGGCCTTCCAGTAGGCAACACAGCCGAAATTAACCCCAAAATGGTGCCGATCATTTATGAAATCGTTATGGTTTTGCAGTTTGATTTTCAAATCCCATAAAAAACATTTTCGAGACGGAGGAGGAGGAGGCGTGTAAAGGGGTCTACCTAAGCCATGAACTAACGATGACCAAAGTTGGGATCGTTAATTTAAATATCTTTTAGCGGCGAATTAACAGCCAAACCGCTCCGCTACTAGTTATGAAACACTTTAGCGGAGGGCCGCTATTAACGGCAGTATCTGTTAATCGTTAGCTCCTGCTATTAGTTATGAAACACCCCCCTGGGATACTACCAATTTTTAAAACCATGGCATAATGTTTATAGGATCTTTTATATATGATTTATTATGCAAGGTAGACGCCCCTATTAATGGTATCATTAGTTAATTTACCTCTCTAATTCCAGAACTATTTTGGTCGGGAGACGAACACAGATGCTGAGACACCACTCATTGGTCTTGGAGAAAATCCCAAATTGCTCCAGGCTTTAAGTAAATTAGCTTACCACGGGCTATTCAAGAGTGAGCATGCTGTGACACAATTCACATTCAGTGATCAAGAAGTAAATGATTCGGGGATCACTCAGGTCGAATGTAGGCTTTTGTTTTTGTTTATAATACTGCTTACACTTACTTGCGGCAATACATGTTATGAAAATAACGTATCAAGGGGATATAGGCCTACATTTACACATGCAGATCTTCTAACTACGATTCAGTTAAGGTTTGATCTCTATTACCTGAATATAAATTACCTCGCCTTAACAAGATGTGGAGATGATACTCAAATAATACTAATGTAACCTCACTAAAATTCCCTACTAATCGGTTTTAAACAGGACCATTTTCTCAGCCATTGCAAATCTAATGATAATTCTATTATCTCCGTCATTCAGTGGTTCATCTCTCAGATTATGGCTTGGTTAAGCGGATTAGGAAGGTTGGTGAAGCCTCCATCAGTGTGGAATTTACACACCAGCTCATACAGGAGATACTGGCAATGATACATCTGGTACAGCAGGACTCTGAGACCATACAGCAACAACTGCAGCGAATGTGGACGTTAGACAGACATAACATGGCGATTCTCGTCCTCTCCGGTCTCCTCTTTGACTCTAAATGTTCAGAATTTGGGAAATCTGAAGGATGCAAGGAAATATTAGAGCAATTTTCCATTACCATTTCTGATGCTGTAAAGGTAATTATACTACAACTGAATGGGTTATTCACTTCGAGCGGGAAGAATACGCCCATTAAATAGTTTGTTCATTTCTGTATGTGTGTAATAGGAAGCGTTGATGTCATCAATTGGTCTGACGTCATCAATGATGACGATATTAGTCAGGGTTCTTATGTACATGAAGTTGCCCCTGTAGGGTATTGATGGAGAAAGTGAAAACTATACATTTTCGGAAACGTCAGGACCCATAGATTACGAAAACCAATGTTGCCCAAAACGTGTCGGCCATTTTGGCCGCCATATTGGACAATCCAAGATGGCTGCCATTCCAAACGTATTTATGCCCATAACTATCTTATTACTGGTCATAGAAACTTGATTTTGGTGTCTACACCAAGGTTATCAAGGTCAAGGAATACAATGAAGATATCTATTTGAGCCTGGCATGTGTCGGCCATCTTGAAATCCAAGATGGCCACCATTCCAAACATTCTTTTGCTCATAACTTCTTAATTTTTTATAATAGAAACTTGATTTTGGTGTCTACACATAGGTTATCAGGGGCAAGGAATACAATGAAGATGGTTAATTGGGTCTGGCATGTGTCGGCCATCTTGAAATCCAAGATGGCGGCCATTTGGGAAATGACTTTTATTGTAAGAAATCTTAAATCCAGTCTAACTTCATACTTTTTATAATAGAAACTTGATTTTGGAGTGAGTGAGTAATGGTTGCTTAATGCCATGACTTGATTTTGGTGTCTACACATAAGTTTTGAGGGGCAAGGAATACAATGAAGATGGCTGATTGGGTCTGGCATGTGTCAGCCATCTTGAAATCCAAGATGGCCACCATTCCAAACATTCTTTTGCTCATAACTTCGTAATTTGTTATCATAGAAACTTGATTTTGGTGTCCATACATAGGTTTTCAAGGTCAAGGAATACAATGAAGATGGCTGATTGGGTCTGGCATGTGTTGGCCATCTTGAAATCCAAGATGGCTACCTTGAAAACATTCTTTTGCTTATAAGTTACCTATTAGATCTCATAGAGACTTGCTTTTGGTGTCTACCCATATGTTTTCAGGGTCCAGGAAGAGTGGCCATTGCTAGCGCGGGCAGGGAGGCCTCTTTTCTCCTTTAGTCATATTGATAGCCCTGATGATCGATGGGTATTTATCTGTAAACTTTATATGTAATATATGTTGCATAGAATAACAGCATCTATGCAATCCTGAGATAAAAAAAACAAGGCTGTGAAACCCTACCGAGGCTCGAACTCCCAAACCTTCACTCTAAATGCCAGTGCTCTATCCACTGGGCTATGGCCCTTGGGTGGAGTGGTTACTGAACTTTGCCAGTCATATGAGCAGGGCCAACACATGGCAGAGGAGGGAAAAACGTCCATTACTCCTTTATTCATGCTATGATGACTGTGTTACTTTAAAACATCAATCTAGAGGTATTGAGAGGGCAATCTGTGGCAACGGAATTGACTAGATATATCAGATCACTGTTAAAAGGTGTTTGTGTGCCGTTTTGAGCATACATCCTTTCTCTGAAATAGAGAGACTGGGTTGACACCTACAGGAATTAATTGTTACCTAGCGGCACCCCTTCAAGGAATGCAATGAAGATGGCTGATTGGGTGTGGCATGTGTCGGCCATCTTGAAATCCAAGATCGTGGCCGTTTTGAAAATGACTGTTATTGTAAGACCTCAAGATCTCCAATCCAGCCTGGGTTTTCTGTTTTTGAACACCCTATTCATGGTTTTACCATGATATTATTTGAGTGCAAAGCTTTGTGCCAAGACTTTTTTAAGATGGCTTCCCCTAGCAACATCACAATACAATGGTTGTTATAGATACCTGAGGAAGGTCTATATTTTATTAAATATAACATGAGGGTATGCCTCAAAACATAAGACCAAGCATGAGAACAAGATTGGCATCTTTTTCACATTATATTGTTGCAACAAAGTTTAGGAATTGCTATGCTATAGACCACAACTATATCACATCCTGTTACCATGAAAACATGGAGTAAATACAGTCTTTATGAGATAAAAATGACTGATCCCACAAGATTAATTCTAGAAGAACCTACATTTCAATTTTTGTGAATGTGCGACAATAACTGAATATACCCTCTGTATGTTACTCCAAGACCATTATTATACCCTCTATGCTGCTCCATGACCCCCATTATACCCTCTGTATATATGTTACTCCATGAACATCATTATACCCTCTATATTGCTCCAGACCCATCATTATACCCTTTATGTTGCTCCATGACCATCATTATACCCTCTATGCTGCTCCATGACCCCCATTATACCCTCTGTATATATGACCCATTCTCACGAAAATGGTGCAGTCTGTCCTCAAAGGGTAAAAATTATATTTTGTTTGATCGAGTTAGTAAGTTTAAAGGTAATATATAGGCGGGAGTATATGTGAGGCTGCCATTAAATTAGACCAATAGTTTTTGTATAAGTGATTATTAAAGATTAATGTAGAAAATTTGGTGAAAAAACGTCGCACACCCCTTTATCAGTTAGAACAGATCACTTCTCTATTTAATTTATATATTAGTAATTATTTCCATCACCATTCTCTAACTAAATGTTTTCTTAATGTAATAGCCAAGAAAGGTTTTTCTTTCCTGTATAAAAACTTTTCAAATCAGGTACCACAAAAAAAGTGAGAAAATGGATTCCCATATTGATCAGATGAAACATCCTATCATTGACTGTATCATTATTCTCAAAATGTTTTCATTATTCTATTATAATATAATCAAATATCAGCTTTTGCCCCTGAGTATGATTAGTTACCCACATTTTTTTTAATCTATCCTTATTAAGGGTTCAAATATGGGCGACGTTTTTTCACTCAGAAAAAACGTCGCCCAATCTATGTCATATTTAGTCAATTATATAAAGCTTGAAATTTCAGGACAGTGTATTAAACATATCCTTGATATATCCTTGCATAGTTGTCAAAGAATTGTGACAAGAATATATGTTGCATCCTGTGATGTCCATACCTCCCCCATGCAATGTATTATAATCACTCATCTACATAAAATACATAGATCAATAGTTTTTATTTCGTTGTAGGAAGCTACCTATGGACCTGTTCCTTAGAACTGAGCAGGATACAAACATCAAAATCAAATCATTTCTTGAGTACAAGGATTCAAATAGGGGCGACGTTTTTATGCTCCCAAGTCATATATTGAATGAAAGTTGTAAAAACGTCGCCCTATCTAAAGTCCAAATAACTCACTTTTTGAAATCCTAACATTTTCTGGAGATCATTTCCCACAAAGTCTGGGATGATATAATGGTAAATAAGTGGAAAATGATTTAATTTTGCCAATATTTAGCTCATGTTTTTATGTAAAAACATCCCCATAGTGTGGAAAAAACGTCCACCAATTATTAGGATCAGCCCCAGGGCCTAAGGCCTAAGGTCTGACAATCTTCCAATGGTGATATACATGTGTCTGCCAACCTATGCTTATGAAATCATACTTCTTAGACAAAATTAATTTTATTATTTCAGAAAGCACAGCTATTTTGTCTGGTGACGTTTTTACACCTCAATTTAGCCATTTTTACATTAATTGACTTAGGAGCATAAATTCTGCAGCTACATTCAACCTTAATACATCATTTTATTCGTTTTTTATGCTCCATTCTATGGCACAAATCTTATTTATGCATATTGATTCAACTATATGTTTTCCCAACATAACTATGAGTTTGGTAGTGATTAATGGGGATTTTTCCTTGATTTGATAGTATATAATTTAAAAGATATACATCACAGATATACAAAAGTATATATCTTAATTATGCTTATGCCAAGACGCATGTAGCTAATCAATTCCTATGTATTTCAGATCAATATCGACCAAGATATTGACCAATAAATGGAAATAATGGGGGGTTGCACTACTTTCGTGAGAATGGGTCATATATGTTACTCCATGACCATCATCATACCCTCTATGCTGCTCCATGACCCAATTATACCCTGTATAGAGCTCCATGATCTCTATTATATATATATATATAATACTTTTATTCAGAATACATTTACATTTGCAATACTATGATCGGTATACAGATTACAATAAAATTCAGGAAGTGGGTTAGGACATCTGCATATGCAGTTCTTCCAAGTTCTTCCCTCTGTGCTTCTCCATGACCATCAATATACCATCTGTGCTGTTCAATGGCCACTATGATACACTCTATGTTGCTCCCTGATCATGATTATACCAGCTATGCTGCTCCATGATCATCATTATACCATATATAGTGCTCCATGACCCCATCAAACCCTCTATAGTGCTCAATGACCCACATTATACCCACCTTGCTGCTCCATGACCCCCATTTCATCCTCTATGCTTCTCCATGACCCAATGTTATACACCAAATGTTACTCAATGGCACCTATTCTTTCCTCTATGCTGCCCCATGACCCCCATTATACCCTACATGTTACTGCATGACCACCATTATACCCTCCATGTTACTCCATGACACCCATTAATACACTCTGTATACATACTGTAAACATATTAATGTTCGCGCATTCGCACACCCCTATGTGCGCGAATTTAAATCCTGCGCAAACTTATAATTATTACATAAACATGGCATGAGGCTTAATTGTTGTGCGAATTTGAATCCTTGCGAAAAGGTGTCAAAGTACTTAGTGCGTTGAAAATTATTCGCGCGAAAATAAATACTTTTACAGTATCTGTTACTCCATGACCATCATTATACCCACTATGCTGCTCCATGACCCCATTACACCCTGTATAGAGATCCATGACTTTTGTTATACCATCTATGCTGCTCCATGACCATCAATATCCCCTCTATGCTGTTCCATGACCACACTATACCCTGTATGCTTCTACATGACCCCCATTATACCCCCTATATTACTCCATGACCCCAATCATACCCTCTATAGTGATCCATGGCCATAATTATACCCTCCTTGCTACCCCATGACCATCATTATATTATCCATAGGGTTCTATGGTCCCCATCATTATACCCTCTATGTTATTCCATGGTCCCTATTATACCCTCTATGTGTCTATTCTCCATGATCCCCACTATACCCTCTTTATTGCTCCATGACCCCCATCATACAAGCTATGTTGCTCCATGACCATCATTACACCCTCTTTGCTGCTCCATAACCATCATTGTACCATCTATGCTTCTGTATAACCCGCATCATATATTGAACTTTTATTCCATAAAAAAAGTATAGTGCTCCATGACCCCCATGATACCCTCTGTGCTGCTCCATGACATAAATTTTGGCCTCCATGTTACTCCATGACACCCACTATACCCTCTATGCTGCCACATAACCTCCATCAATACCGTCTCTGCTGCTCCATGACCCCCATTATACCCTCTATGAAACATCATGACCCCCATTATACCCTCTATGCTGCTATGTGATGCCCATTATATCCTCTATGTTGCTCCAAGACCCCTCATTATACCCTTCATGTTGCTGCATGACCCCATTATACCCTCTATTTTGCTCCATGACCCCATTAATCCCTCAATGTTACTGCATGACTATTATTATTAGACCAAGTGTCCACTAAGTAAATGAGAAACTGGCAGCCTCTCAGAAAGACAGGTCGCCCTGTCATCGTTATACCCTCTATGTTATGGCATAACCACTATTATACCCTCTTATGATGCCCTATAACCACCACTTTACCCTCTATGCTGCTGTTGTTTAATGGTCCCCATATGATAACCTCCAAATAATTTAATGGCCCCTTTCCAATACCATTGATGTGATATGTGATCCTTGTTTTGCCTGTATATTGCCCTGTACTCTCAGGGACCTTTCCCTTTAACCTTGAAATAAATGGAAGAAGGGCAACTTAGCCCGAAAGCTAGTGATGAAATAAACAAATTCTAACATGAAGGGGTTTAGTACCTACACCCTGTCCAGCCTATGAAGCACCAAAACCCCAATGCTAGCCTATACCAGTACTCATTGAAGTCTTGGTTCTACAGAGGCTGGACAGAGTGTACCATCATCCCACAACCAACATACCGGGCTTAACAATATACGTGACCTGCTCTGCAAAAACAGGTCTTATTTAGGGGGTATATAAGACCTTTGCAGGGCGGGTCACAACAGTGATATTCCCACTTACCTTGATACATCTTGAAATAAATTGTTCAAGATATAGACTGCAGTTTGTAATTTAGATTTACACAAAATTTAGTGTAGAATGAAAAGTAAGGCTTAGTTATCATAACAACATACTTACTTTCCAATGATACCAGAAATGGGTTATTTTTCTTTCCCCTAATGTCAGTTACCGTAGTGGCCCGTTCATAAGCCCGGGCTTGTATTTGTTTAGACCCCCCTCTTGCTCCAGCTTGCAATTGAGATAGGCTTTTAATCGACAATTAAATTTCAGTAGATTTTATTTTTTCATGACCCCTACATCCCTGGTCTGTATTTGACATAGGCTTATAAACAGGTCCCGGCTTATAAACGGGCCACTACAGTATTATTGTATGCATTAGGTTACCGTTTTCCTCTATTGCCATATTTTCATGAGAGAAAATAAGATGTCACATCCCAGAATTTTGCTATTTTTAAATTTCAAGGTCATATTTGGTGACCTTGACCTTGATCAAGTTATTGTTTCAAAAAGAAATGATAACAGTTAGATACACCATCACTATTCCCAAATTTGGTCACAATGCTGACAAAAGTGTAGATATGGGACACAAAAACCTATTTCTTGCTAAAATACAAAAAAATCACTAGTTTCCATGGAAACAGGCCATTTAGAGGGTAGGGATAGGCTTTTGGCCCTTGGCTGCTGGCCTATTACAGGTAATGCATGTTATGTAAGGAAATCTATAGTCTGAGAAAAGAGCATCCATATTGTGCTTAGGTTAATAAATTGCTTCCACTGGAGCAAACTATGAATAAAACCACATATTATATGAACTCAGATAAATACAAAACCTTTCATTGCATTAAGAGGTTGTTTAAGATTATTTCACAATTTAACCTAAAAGCCCCAGTACAACTTAAACTGCCCATATAACAAGGCTTAGCCAAGCATCAATTATCTGTGACATAACAATAATAATGCGAAAGGGTAAAAGAAGTTGCCATCATGAAATCCAATTTGGGAATTTCTAGATATTAGATTTCAGTATGGCTGACACATAGCAGACCCAATCAGACATCTTCATTGCATTCCTTGACCTTGAAAACCTAGGTGTAGAGACCAAAACCAAGTCTCTATGACATCTAATAAGGAACTTATGAGCAAAAGAATGTTTTCAATGGTGGCCATCTTGGATTTCAAGATGGCCGACACATGCCAGACCCAATCAGCCATCTTCATTGTATTCCTTGCCCCTGAGAACTTATGTGTAGACACCAAAATCAAGTTTCTATTATAAAAAAGTAAGAAGTTGGACTGGATTTGAGATTTCTTACAATAACAATCATTTCCCAAATGGCCGCCATCTTGGATTTCAAGATGGCCGACACATGCCAGGCTCAAATAGATATCTTCATTGTATTCCTTGACCTTGAAAACCTTGGTGTAGACACCAAAATCAAGTTTCTATGACCAGTAATAAGATAGTTATGGGTATAAATAGGTTTGGAATGGCGGCCATCTTGGATTGTCCAATATGGCGGCCAAAATGGCCGACACGTTTTGGGCAACATTGGTTTTCATGATCTATGGGTCCTGACGTTTCCGAAAATGTATAGTTTTCACTTTCTCCATCAATACCCTACAGAATTACACAAGGAACCGGACTATATTGACCAATCACAGACAAGCATTCTTATAGCTGTCACTCGGGGTTTCGAACATTCAGAATAAACCATGGCCGTCATTAGTTGCTTCTGTCAGCCTAATACAAGCGTGAGAATGATGAGTCTATTATTTCCAAGTCGTAGTATAAAGAAAGAACTGTATTCGAGGTTAGGAACTAGTCATGTAATTCAATGGCTCTCATTAAAACTTTATTTTGTATCCAACATGCGACCTGGGACCACTTGTTCAATAGAAAATAAAGTTTTAAATTGAGCCATTGAATCACACTTGTAGTTCTAACCTTGTGTACAGTTCTGTCCAATTATGTAGTACCATTGACATAAGTAGGCAAAGTATGTTCCTGGAGGTAAAACTATCATTATTCTTCAAACGCTCTTTCTAGGCTCTCTGGTTCATTCGCCAGCATCAGGACCAACAAATCAGATTTACCATATTCATATCTGAATAAGAATTCAATATATGGTTGATTCTCTTTTTTTGCAGCACAAGGGGTTTCTGAAGGGCCAATATCAAATTCATTCCTTGGACTTAGACCTTTGATTTCATGGTCAAAGTTGGGCACCTTATTCTCTTTTACCTTTTTCAAAATGGACCAATCAACTAAAAATAGTTTGTTTGGGTGTCATTTTTCCAATGTACCAACCTTGTAAGCTGCAATTGACCGTTTTTATGTTTATCTAAGGTTCTTTGTCACTTATCTGTTGGAAGTTAGAGAAACATGTTATTGACTTTGTTTATGACAAAAAATGATATCAAAAGATACTTATTTAATTTTGTTTATTGCTTTTGGTGATGATTACCGAATTTCCTGGGTGATATATTTCACACATGACCTTACGTTAACGGAAATCATTTGGAACTCCAAGGGCGTTAGCCTTTTGCATTTATTTAATCACTAGCAAAGTATGCGTCCTCTGGACGGTCACCCTCTCTCCCCACACTTCCCCAACTCCCTCTTTTCCCTCCCCCTCTTCTCCGACTTTCAAACCTGTTTTTCTCTCCTAACCATTTCATACCTGTTTTTTTCTCCCAACTCTATCTCCGATTTCCTCCCCTCTCCCTCCCCTCTTCCTTATGTTCCCCCTAGGTCCCCCTTGATGTAGGTTGTGGGAAATGACATAGTATCTCACAGGGGCTTTCCTAGGCTATAAATAGATTGTAGAGATCCTAGGTCCCCTTGGACGTAGGTTGTGGGAAATGACGTAGTGTTTAACAGGGGCTTTCCGAGGCTATAAATAGAGTGTAGAGATCACAATTTAAAAAGGCTTCAAAATCATAATGTCCACCCCAGATACCTACACAAGCCACATACAACAGCATCCAGAGAAGGGGGACAGACCTCTACAGATTAAAAAAAATGGATTGTAAAACAACAAATTCCGAGAACATGCGACATAAAAAAACACTTCTTTTCTACCTCTTTTAGTAGAAATCACTGTAGCTTTATATTATATGGATTATGTACCCTCCATAAACTCTAAAAGGATGTATGATTTTTATTTGTACTTTATTTGTTGCCATGTAGAATAGCTTCAAACTTATGCGTTGGAACGGTGATATATTAATTTTCCTAGACCAGAAATGCGATTTTTTACTGGAAAATTAAACTCAAATGGCCTGAAATATAACATTTGGCATTGTGCAAGAGGCAAGATCTTGCATAGTCCTTCATTTGTGATTATATCCTGCATATCTAGTCACGTGTTAGGCCTATCAATGATTTTCAATACAACAAATTAAAACCTGATATATAATATCATATACAACAACAATATCTTTGTAACAAAGGCAATGACTCAGTACTAAAGCTCAGCAGATGCTGGATGGCTACTTGTGTACACAGTCTGGCATCTCCTTAGATCGTCCATTCACCTCGCACACTTCAGCGGGTATAGATAGACCTGTTGATTTGTACACATTGAAGATTTTTCCTTTTGTTTCTGATGTCTTTGTAAATTAAAATTGAGCTTAGGCAAACAAAACTAAGAATTCTCAAAGCTCCTATACTTTAATTACTTGTTTACCTTAGTAAGTTTTCTTTTTTTCAGGCTCAAAACGTGCAATACAACCGTATTATTCAAATAATGTATGAAAGTCAAAGCAAGGAATTAGTATCAGAAATATTCAAGTACCTACAAGATGTTCAACCAAACATTCAATATGATCGATCTGCACTGACGGCGGTTGATGTAAACGGGCTGATATTTGCACTGGAAAATGCAAAAGAGAACAATAGAATCTCTCTCACGTATGTAAAGAGTGCACACATATGTTTCTGGAACAGACTAAAAGATTTCTTGTTCAGATGGGAGGGTAAGGCTCAGGTTTGGATTAGTTTCTGGTTTTGCATTTTGCCTCATGAAGGTTATGTATTGTGCATTGTGTTTTATTTACGTTCTTAGACATAGGGCCAATAAAATTTCTGTGAACGTAACTAAAACACAATACATAACCTTCAGGAAGCCCAATGCAAAACCAGAAACAAAATTTAATCAGAACCTGATCCTTAGCCTGGATAAGAAAACATTGTCCCAAGTGGTAGAAGAGTACAAATATTTGGGCCTCGTCATTAACAAAAATCTCTGATATAAGACTCATGTAAATAAGCTGATACATAAATTAAAATGGAAAGTGAAACTTTTGCCCAACGCTCGCAATACACTTACAAAAAAAAATAAAACTGACATAGTATAATCATTAAAAATCCCAAATATATATCAGAGAGACATTTTCTTTTCTTCAATGAATAGACAGGTATTAAAGAGGTCAGACTTTTTGCTCAACCCAGCAGTCAGTTGTACCAAAACAACTTTCTTTATAAGGCTAAGATGGCCTGGAACACACTATCAACTGGGAAACAGGCCATAGAATCAAGACCAAATTTCAGGAAAGTAATAGAAAGGACATATAAGGAAATAAATAACAAGATGACTGAGCCTCTCTCGAGGGAATAAATCAAAATAATAACTTGAGTAACTTGCTGTAGCTGAGTCAAAATCATGAAGAAATTTATGTTTAACACTTTATGCATGGTCGATGGCGGAATTTACTTATATTTATAGTAATGTTTAAATTTTTGACAGTGTGTAAACCAGTTCATAGCTAATTCTTATCTAAGTATTCTTATCTAAAATTACCATTACTCCATAAAAAGAGAGAGGCACATTTATTGGAATATGCTTTTAAACTAAGTCAAAATGAGGAAAATATCGATGACAGGAAAATTAACCTTAAGAGCCTTGATTCGGGAAAAACCTTATTAGTACCAAATCCGAAAACAGAGAAAATCAAAAGATCCCTCATTTATCAAGGACCCACCCTTTGGAACAGCATACCAACCAATCCAAGACTCTATAACTTAAAGGAATTCAAAACTTATCTTAAGGACTATATGCTGAAGGAAAAATAGTGGGCAGGGGCGAAGGTACTTCCTGGGTCGCCTCCCACTCCTGGCTGCAGGAGTTTGTTGTTTTAATCTGTAAATTGTATAATCATGATTTGTTATTCCAATCATGAGGTGGCATGTAAATTGCCGACACAACATTTGTAAGCTTGTAAGACTTACACCCTCTTTAAAATTGTTTAAAACCTACTGCAAGGCTACATAGCCCCCACAATAGATGTGGTAAGATGATATGTTAATTTAGATTTATTTTATATGTATTTCTCTTGTATGTATTATAGAAACACTTATGTTCTTGTAGTGAATTAGAGGGTTCTATCGGAAGAACTGTCAAGGCAGAGATATGTGACCCATTTTTCCAAGTAGTCCATATGTAAAAAAAGAATTTGGAAAAATAAAGTTTCAATAATAATTACCACTGTTGCTGATTAAAGTTGCTTTCATTATGTCGACCTGTTAGCCAAATATTTACAAACCCTTGATTGATAAAAGATTGTTCTATTCTATTCTATTCTAAAAGTGCATCCTATCCAATTATAGGTTGAAAAGCACATCTTTACCAGAAAGGGGTTTCCATAACCTGATATATTCACTTGAGCTGAACACAACTCTAAGGCAACTTAGGTAAATCATGTTTACATTCAAATCAACGATTTTGTTCGATGTTTATTATAGGCTGAGTACATTTCCATGGATATATATGGAAATAGTTAATAATTAGTTTTCTTTTTCTTTAATAGTTAATCATTTATTCTTACAGCCTCGATAAAATGGAACTTGGTCCCATTGAGATTGAAGACACAGGCAACATGCTCGTGAGAAATACCCATATGGAGATCTTGGAGTAAGTGTACTTTGTACTCTTTATGTGCTTTCAGCAGATTTTTTAACATACATATTTATTTCGTTTTCCTGCCTTTGGGGCATCTAGAATTCTAATCCAAGGTTAGTTAGTTCGTCAGATTCAAGCCCATGTCTTTTTCTCAACGCGATATTTATATGCTGTCATTTTATTATTTTCTTTCTGGATTTGCAGTTTTCTATTCCATCATACCCCTGCCCCCTTATGTATTCTCACACATTTCCAGGGTTATCATTTGATATTCATCATGAACGAATCAATACTACTCTAGACTAGTCATGACTAATCTAATCATAATTATTATTATTATTGTATTGTACTATCCTACTTATTTTTATTGTGTACTACCATGTGTCATAACATCCATTGAATGTATTTAGTTAGTTGTGTTAGTTCAATTTTTTCTAAACCTGTTAAATTGTAGACTGCAGCAGCAGGTAGAAGGCCACAATTTACTAGTGTTACCTGTTCTCGACTGTTTTACTGTGATTCATGTCTTGAGATGCTGGATAAATAAAGTCTTTTAAAAAAACAACAACAAAAACCCAAATAGCCATGAAACAGTATTTGAATGATTGTTTTTAGTTCTATGACTTTCAAATGAGTGATTCTTTTCCTTTTTCAGGCCTAAATGTCAGAACATTATATATTAGGGAGATATAGGCATGAAAGTGAAATATCTCGCATGTATTCACTTCCATGGAACCTGAAATCTCTAAAATCACATCTGAGTGAAGGTTTTATAGAAAACAAAACAAAACTTTCTTTTTTATCAATTTTTCATAATTTTTGGACACGTTTCTAGATCTAGATGCAATCATTGGGCTTTATTCATTGCTTAATTTACATAAAATTATGAAACTTTAACTTAATATTTCTTTAATTAAATATACTGAATCCGAAACCATTCTCACGATGGACATATTCTCGTATATTCATATGCACCATTTACTTTGTAACCAAGAGAACCACATTGCTGCTTATGTATTCTACGCCCTGTCTATTTTGCTGTGAAATGATGCCCTGCCTGTGACAGTTTCTTCCCGAACATTTTTTGTAATTCTTATTTGTTTTCCCCAGCTACATGTCATTTACAGAGAAGTGACTCTCTAATCAGAAGGGGATGATTTCAGGTGATATCTTTAATGTTTGGAAAAAGAAAAGCATTTCAATTCTAGCTGGCAAATGAATTTATCCACATAGCCCTCTGCTTACCTCTTTTCATTGCTTCCAGATTGCATTTATTGTGTAATATGGCGGAGAACATGGTTTCACCATAGCCATACAAAACTGTACACTGGCACATGCCACTTAATCTCCTGAACAAAGAATTGTTTCAATAATATTCACGGCACAGTGGGTTATAAGGCATCCAAGTGGTTAAAATAATAACAAAAAAAGGTATATCAAGCAAATTAATACTCAAAATATGAAGCAAATGATTTAACAAAATTTAGAAATTAAGAGCAAAAAATATTTTGTCATCAACAAAGAAATGCTGTAGTGGACGAAGAAAATGAGAACAAAGTACAAAAATAGTCTACCATATATACCTGTGTATAAGTCAGACCCCGTGTATAAGCCCGCCCCGTTTATAAGCCGGGGGTCCAGCACCTCCGTTAATATAAGCCAGTTGCCTGTAACTGGATGGAAACATGGAAGACACGGTCTCTTCTTAGAAGGAAGATGCTGAATAGATTGGACAGAACGGATTCTTACAATCTTAGTGGATGATGAATGATAGTTTAAAGAGATAAACCACAGTTCAACTGGGAAAAAAACTGAAAATAACATTTTGTTTAAACTTTGCCTCGTGAAAGAACAAGGTTATGTGAATTCAAAAAGCCAATAAAAACAATATGTCACCGGGTTAGTTTTCATTTTAGGCAGCCTCAAAATTCATGGTTGTTCACTATAGAAGTCTATGAGAAAAGGACAATTTTTTCGTTTTTTTAGTATAAAAAAAAAATTGAAAATAACTTTCTCCTAAAAATCTCTATAAACATAGCTAACATATTGCTTTACCCTTTCAAGCAATAAAAAATGGGGGTCACCGACCTTTTAAAAAAGTTATTCAACTGAATCTGCATGGCGGTGAGTTAAAAACAGGAATATTGAAGATTTTCCATGCTAAATAATATATTTCAAAATATGTTGATACCCTGTTCTTTCATACATGAGGGCAAACATCTATAGTGGTTATGTTTAGAAGACATTTCAATTGAAAAATGTTATTTGTCTGTCTGAAATCTTGGAAAAACTGAGAAAATATCCATTTTTCCCACATACTTCAATACTAAACTTTGCTGGTCTCTAGAAAGAAAAAAAATATGCTGAGATTCATTTTTTTTTGCTTTTTGTTATCCTCCAACCATGTACTTTCTCAAGACAAAGTTTGAAAAAATTACTGTCAATCCTTATTTTTCATGCATTAGTTCCTTTAACTCCCGCCTGCAGCAGTGCGGAGAACAGTGGTTTATCTCTTTAAATAGAATTTTAAAGAGAAGTCAGTTGTTGTTGATTGATTCTAAATTCTGTGTTGTGTTTCTTTGTTAAATTGAAGTCTAAAACACGGAAACCAGAGCAATAATTAAAGGTAATAATACAAAATGTGTTTCAGCTAATTCTACTGGTTTTCAGTTATTGTAATATAAGCCGGGCCCCGAATATAAGCCCACTCCGAATACAAGCCAGGTCAAATCACCATTTGCAATTCACCATTTGAATTTCACAAACTCACTCTGGTAAAGCTCCGGTAAGATCTGGTAAAGATCCTTTCATGGGAGCATTGGTATCCACTTGTAAGTGAACGGCAGGAGAAGGCCTCCCGTTTACGGGAGCCATTTATTTACGGGAGTAATTTACTTGTAAATGGATATCGGCCTTAATACTATTATCCCTTACATTTTTAGTCTGACAAGAAACAATATCGGAAGCAATGGAGTTGAAGCATTGATGCCTGCACTTGCAGATAAGAATAAATGTCTCACAACACTCATGTAAGGTCACTTTCTTACATCATTCACCTTAAACACAGATATTAATATCACACAAAATAACTACCAGAACACAACAGTCTTCCTGATAAAGTGGTTGACTCTCTTTTATAGCTTAACATTTGAAACGCTGGCTTATCATTACTAGTACTACTAACTACTACAAGTCTGCAGTTTTGTTTAGCTGTTTCTATACAGTCTAAGCATTGATTTTCTGTTTTGGGCCTATGTTTAGCGTGTCGCCTAATGTATGTTAAAATCTGCAAAGGCCAACAGAAAACAGCAACAGATTGTCCATGCAAACAACGCAAATGTATATATGCATAATTTCAAAGAGCTTGCCATGAAGTGACCAAATGCCTTATATTTAAATTACGACCAGGGTAGCAGGGTAGCAGAACAACACTTCTTTTTATTTGTATTTCGTATACTGTTATTACTATGTTTATGAGATTTGGTCTTACGTGAAATGATGTGCTTTAAATACTGTATTTGCTAATTGCTTGATCGTATGACTATTATTATCCATGATTTTAAACATTATCTAGTTTGAACAGTAATGGGATCGATGATGAAGGTTGCCAGTCCGTTGCTAAGATCATCAAAGGGAACACAACATTAACATTGATCAGGTGGGAAAACATGTTTTTAACCTAGGAGGTAATATGTTTTGTTATGAGGGATGAAACATGTCTTACGGACTGCAGCAGGCGGGTCCGGTAACCTTGCCAAACTTTGTTTTAGGAGAATTGTGTTGAAGCACAGTGTAAAAATGTCTATTGGAAAGGATATCTCGGTTTTCCCAAGACATAACAGGGTTGTATCATAGTCTATCTTGTAAACATATCCAAACGTACCAGAGAGTTTGCCCTCACAAAGTAAAATACACAGCGTAAACTTGTCCAGACAATTATTGTTTGGTATTATCCGATTTACCTGGTTTTCAGAAAACAAATTCGGCTCAATAACTTTTTCAGAATCTGGAGGCCCCATGTTTGTATCATTTCTCTGGTAGATCTGTAGGTTAGCTATGCATATTGAAATCCTTAAGAAGAAAATCTTGATTCGTTTGGTTGATGTGCTGAAAAAAAACTCAAGAAACATCCTTTTTCCTTCTAATGTCTTCTGTTGGTGAACCTAGATATTTATTGATATTATATCAGCAGACAATCTGAGATAATTATTTATCTGGATCTTGGTTGCTGCTTGTATTTGTGCTAATTTGCAAAGATATTGTCAGAAGTGATGTGCAATAATTGATGATAGGTAGTAAAATATATTGAAAAGGAGTTTGACAATGAGCAATTATTATGAAGCTATTATTATAACGAGAGTTTCCGTTCCCAGTAAACGTTTGTTTCTCATTTCCAGACTCAACTACAATAAAATAACATCAGACGGAATAAAACATCTTGTAGGAGCCCTCAAAGAGAATGAATCATTGGCAAAATTTAGGTAAGTGCTTTTGGTACAAAACTGATTATGGGCTTAATTTGGTGGAAGACTTGATGCAAGAAGTCGTCCATGGGGACCGCTGAAGATACTGGGGTGCTACTTAAGAATTAGCAAGGCTAATTTAGAGAGAGAAAAAGTTATCATGAACTTTTTTTAATGGTGGATCTTGGATTATTAGTTACGAACATCAGTATCGGCATCCGAGTACAGGTTGGCTGGCCAAGTTTATGTCAACAGGACATTTATATTGACAGCTTTCAAAGATTATAAGTACATTAATACATAATGTTCAATTTATATTGCTTCCAGTTTGGATGGCAATGAAGTATCTGAAGAAGGGGTTGGCATGTTAGCAACGTTACTGGCATCCTCAACACCCTTGCAAGAAATCAGGTGAAACCATAATTTCTCAATTTCATTTTGGAACAGCGGATGTTTACTGCTTGCAAAATGTTTATACACAGATTTTATTACACAATGCATGACATAATTCATCAGAGATTTTACTATTGATTCCTGACAATGGAGCCACTGATCACTGCCACACAGTATATTTACTTGTTCCGTTGTTACTTCGAAGGAAACCTGTAGACTCCAAGCCCCGTCTGGGCGCTCATCCCCCTTCAACCAACTCAATCCATTAACTGACCTCAGAGATTTACTTTGATAGTGCGATCTCTGTCCAGGGAAGGATATTATCTCTGCTAAATCCCCTTTCCCCTTTTTATATCTCACCTCCTGGAGAAGACATTAACTTAACGAAAATATTGCATTACACTGAGACGAACGAGAGACGAAACCAGGACGAACCATGTCTTTCTCTTTATTCAACCAATCTACTGATACAATCAACAATGGTGGCAGCGGTGGGATCAGCACAGATGATAGTCACGTCCTCTTGCCATCCGGAGAAGTAGGAGTGCACCCAAGGACATGGGCCAGTTGGATGGGGAAGGGATATGAAAGAGCCTGAGTGCTCCAGCACGGAGAAGAGATGGTCCCGAAGGACGAACTGAGGGGAAGCAGCCCAGTGGCTACAGAACTCCATGGCTACCCAAAGAAGATGAAGGTAACACCCAGAACCTTTGATGGGATGGGATCGCTGACAGAATTTCTCCACCATTTCTGGCTAGTAGCTGACCTGAACCACTGGACAAACCACGAGAGAGGCTTACACCTGCGCGTATGCCTGGCTGGACCAGCCCTATGGTTGCTGGAGAAGGTGGACTTTGAAGACGGACGTTCCCCAAGCTCGTCGAGGCCCTCCAGGAACGATTTAGCGGCAGATCCAATCGCACTCTACCAGACGGAGCTGCAGGGCCAGAAAACAACAAGAAGGGGAGGGCCTTCTACAAATTGCTGACAAGATCAAACGGCAGGCCAGGATGGCATATCCCTCTGCCGACGAGGACATCCTAGATGATCTGAGCAAAGAGTTGTTCACAGCAGTGCTGGCTGATGGTTAACTGAGAAGATGGGTAGCTCAGACTAAGCCGAGGACCATAGGAGAGGCCAGATAAGCAGCTCTCCATGGGGGCGCGCATTTCGCAGCTGGTGGACAAACCAAATCATCCATTTGGGCCGAATGAAGGAAGTTCGGACGAGTGCATGGGTCAACTGGAGGAGATGATGAAAAGTCTACTGGCCAAAGCCGAAACATGGCAGCGACCAAACAGAAACCGGGACATGACAAACAAATGCTATGGGTGTGGTGAGACGGGCCACTTCAAAAGAGAATGCCCTCATCGGATCAATAATTCCAGGAAGGAGGAGGCAGAAATCTCCAGGGACAGTAGGTGGCTGGGCCACTGTCCCAGCAGCATCCGGCACAAATGGTGGGCAAATGTATATGGGCGAGACAAACGTCCAAGGGAGATGGGATCATTGGTCAAAAGGGATCCTCGTCCGGGGACGATGCAACAACATATGAATAGATTGGCTGGTAGACACAGGTGCTTTTGTCACGCTGCTGGGATGGGCGGTGTGGGAGGGGATGGCCAATCAGCCAGCGTTCCAACCAACGACAGTCAGGGTAGTGGGAGTGGGAGGCTAACCCATGGAGATCCTGGGACAGGTCCAACTCGAGGTGGCTTTTCAAGAGACCTCAATACCTGTTCCGGCCATCGTGGCAGACATTAATTATATGGGCATCCTGGGGATGGATGTTCTGAGGCCCCTGAAAGGGGTGGTTGATGTGGACAAAGAAACCATGAAGTTTGACCACAGTATAGAGCTGGTAGGACCGGTGGAGGTGGGGGAGGGGACAACAATCCCTTCAGGCATCTGGACAAATCTCTTGGCAAGAGTCAAAGAGTGGGACCACCAGGAGGAGGTGGTGATCAAACCGTATTGGCTTGAGCCAGGACTGCTGACCGCCAGATCTGTCAGTCGGGTGGTGGCAGGGGAAACCTGGGTGAGGGTGACTAACCCCAGCTCCAACGATATAGAACTACACCGCTGGATCGGGTGGGGCAATGGGAGGAGATAGACAAAGCTCTGGAGGATGAGCCCAATCCAGTGGGACAAATCGGGTATGACCATCTACCGTCGGACGAACAGGACCAAGAGGAAGAAGAACGGAAAACACTTATCTGTCAAGCCTTGTGGTCACAGACGGACGAAAGCGTCATGCAGGGAAAAGAAGCACTTGTACAACAGTTATATCAGGACTTTGAAGATGTGTTTGAGGACAGCTTGGGACGAACATCCAAGCCACCCATGTTATCGATATGGGGAACCATCCCCTGATTAAGACAAGATCGCAGAGGGTGCCCATACACTAGCTAAAACTAACATAGATATGGGATGATTCCTTCTCAGCCAATCAGATTTCAGCTAATTTGCATAAATAGGGCCCAAAATGGCCAAAATATTGAAAATAAAAAATGACGCTCAATCTCATCATTTTCAGCACCTCCTGAACTATAGAATTCAACTCTAAAAATAAAATAAAAAAGACATTTTATTCTACAGGAGTGATGCAAGTTTATAGATACTTAACCAATACCCTACTCATGAGGAGCTAATTGCTGCACCAATTTCCACAACTGTTTATTAATGGTAACTATGGATGGGATATGTTGCTAAGTGACTAATATGTACATAGATAAATTACAACAACTCCATTCCACTCATTGGGATTAATTCAGGCATGTGATTGCTTTTAAAATGCAATTTTTCAACTGGATTTACCACAAGGGGCTGATTCACCTTAGTATGGCTTTTGTGACCATGGAAACGCCTCGTTCCTAAGCAACCAAGGCAGATAGAACAATTTCAAGGATACCATTGAATTCCTTGGGGTCGATTTAGTGGAGGTAGGTGTCATGAAAATCAAAATATCTTTCAAATGCACTGAGTTAGGAGCAATTCCTTCTCAGCCAATCAGATTTCAGCTAATTTGCATAAATAGGGCCCAAAATGGCCAAAATATTGGTAATAAAAAATGCCGGCTAATCTCATCATTTTCAGCACATCCTGAACTATAGAATTCAACTCTAAAAATAAAATAAACATGAAATTTTATTTTTGGCCAATTTTTGGCCATAAGGCCCTGGACTATATGTATTGCAAGTGCCTATTCATTATAATCTGTTTATATTTGTATTGATATAGACAACTATATAAGTCAATATCTGATATGGGTACTTTGAATACCCAGCCTATTACAATACCTTATGTCATTTAACATCGATGTTTTCATGTTAATAGTTATGTTACTCATAAAAGCAGCATCCTCTGGAAGACCTAAAAGTTTAGATGAAGAGCAACCGCATTGTAATACCATCAGCAATAAAAGGATTTTTGAATTTGAATTTGAATTTGAATTTGAAAAACCATCACAAACAATAGTTTATGAACTGATTCAACTCTGACGATGCTCCTTTCGGTGGAACTCCCATCCCATAGTGAAGCAATGATGTACCTGTCCATGACGTCATGCTTTGTGTGACCCAGAAACCTGGTGAAGGGCACTGATAGGTTTGTTTTCAGGTAGCACTGGGGGCCCTGGATGGGGTTGCTCAATGTAAACCCGTTTCTAACCCCTTTCCAACCCTAATTTGTTAATGAAACATAGTGGAATGGCTTGGCACCATTTTTGGCAATGTGTATGTGAAATATAATAGAGATCTGGCCAGCGGTTTCAGAGAAGATAGTAGTTTAAGGATCAAAACCCTTATTTTTATTAATATATAGATTATTTGGACTTGTTTGTCTTCTTCACCTAGACAAACGGGTGAAATGGCATAATTAAAAAATTATGTACTGCATAACAAATAAGCTAGAGAAATCGCCTCTGTCCATCGGAGCTACAGCTATTATTAGTCAACATTGGACAGGATCTGAAAAAAACCTATATTTCCCATTGCCCAAGACCAAGAACTTATCTGAGTGCCTAAGTCAGACCCATAGGAGATTTCACCCAGAAATTTCAGCTCTTACTGGTATAATTACTGCATAACAGACCTCTCGCGTCAAAATCAGACATCAGTAGCTTCACTATCATACCCTCAGCCGTCCTTGTTACACCTCAAGTAGGTTCGGGCATCTACGCATAACGATCCAATCACAGCCGTCGGGACACCCTCAAACCTCTAAGCCAATCACAAGTTGTTTAACTCTGACTCTGGAGAGGACGCCATTGCCGCATCATGATCGGCGATGGGGTCCACATAATTAAAGCTAAGAATGAAATGATTTGGATGCGTCGGTAGACGCCATAGGGGGAGGAAAGCAGGTAGGGTGTTGATAGTGTTAATCAACAAAAACAATCTTTATTTATGAACGTAAATAACCCAAGACTTCCCTGTCCTTCCCATCAAATTGTGTCGATAGACCTAGGGCCTACTCTGCCTCGCCTGCCGAATCCTGGTACCATATCCTCTCTAGACAGCCCAAACTAAGGTAGCCTACAGAACGACATATGTATATTGTATAATGGTATCTGTCACAGATATAATCGAAAATCTTGGACCATAATAGTTCAATGCATGTATCAAAGAGAGGCTTTGAGAATAATAAACTACACAGAAACAGCATCAACAACTTCCTTCATTCTCTCATACAGGCTATTAATAGAGATCAAAGTATTTCAATTGTTTGCTTATATTCCTCCAAACTGATCATTTACAAACTAATTATTTCTTCTCTTTTGGTCCACTTAGCTTTGAGATGAATCGCAAGGGAATGACAACTGAAGGAATAATCAGGGTAGTAACAAGCCTGAAGAACAATCAAAAACTGCAACATATCAGGTAGTGACTTTGTATCAAACCGTCCAATTAATTCCATGTTTGGATAGGTAATAAACGGGAACTTTATCAAAGAAAGTTCATTACATAAAAATGACTAATAAGACCGGCATGGTGACCAATAGTAGTTCATCTGTTATTTATCTTCCATAACGAATACAGTATGGACCTACCATGCGAGTACACCAAACCAATTGGAGACATACTGAGACCACTAGAGGACCTCTTAGTTTCCAACCCAAGAATCAGACTTAAGTATGTTTTAAATTTCTTTAAGTATGCCAGAATGAATAATAGGCTGTTCTGAAACTTTCCGGAAAATAATGATAATTTGGCCTCACAATTTGATATATATAATGCTATGAACAGTTATAAAATTGGAATCATATATACGTAGATTGATATCAATATAGTTACATGAATGTTTAGATTGAGGATGGCTGATAATGCTGGAGCTGAGGAAAAGGGAATGCTGAATAATCACAATTTTGGTGAACGAGTGATTATTGACAACATGACATAAAACTGTACAAGGCAGCACGGAATGCGACGGATCAATCAAGATTTGGAACAATTTGATAGAGGACTAGAGGAATATATTTTGCATCAACATTGTTTAAGCTACTGTTAAACCTGCACTCTAAAGTGGTTCAAAAACCAAACATTTTCTACATTTGGTTCCATTCTTTTCTAACCCATCTAAAATCATCGGACCAACATTTTGGAGGATTTTGACCAGTTGTTTTTGAAACAGGGCTTTTAAAACGTCCTCATTTGTATTTGGAGGACCCACCTAAAAACTTTCTTATGATGCCATTTTTGTCACTCACCAGTTTTCCTTTAGGGATTAGTCTTCAGATCCTTGTATAGCCATATAACAACCTACAGTTGGATCGTCAACACCTATATCGCAGCACGTGGCCGTGTTTACTTCTCAACTATGACGTCATGGCGGGCTCGGCCAATCAGCATCACCGAGCCCCACCCACCTTGCCACGCCCATTAGTTCTAGCCATTCTGAACTCAGCCGCGGTAACGCACACATCGCTTCGTTGATTGTGAAAATGTTTTCTTTTATTCTATGTATTGTATTGGGTACTTAATAAAGTGCTTTGCATGCCCAAACGGCACTACTGCCTCTGGTTATCTATTCATATCATATATATCTGTCATCGTGATTGCCCTAGACATCGTCCAACATGGCCATGCCCCCCTGCGCATATAGAAAGATATTGATAAATCCAGTTGAATAAATCATAATATGAGTGAGTTTGAAAACATGTGTTTTGTTTTGTTGTATTATCTCAGAAAGCAGCTTTTATCATATTGACCAGTACTATACCTTTTTGAAGATTTACGAAGTATTAGGAGCGAAAAGCCCAGTTCGGTAAGCAGTTAATTTTGGCTGAATTGTTCAATTCACGATGAAGACATTATATATATATAAAGATTTTTATTCCGAATTATTTGATCATACATATAATACTTTACACATCATACATATTCAATACAATAAAACAGGAAATGGGCATTAATAGTCCTCTACCATGAGGTCTTCCAGACCGCCCAAAATAAAATAAATTAATTAAAGGTTGTAATGTATAGTAAATGTTTGTCCATAGTCCTTTCGTTAACATCTTTAGTATAGTTCGTATTTATTTATTTCTTTCACTGTCGTCGGTTGTGTTTGCTGACTTCTGATGCGATGACTTGTTAATCTGTGACGATATTGTCTTTTATTTTATGTCCATCATGTTTGATAGAGATCACGTCATCTCACTGAGTTCTATATTTGGATTTATGTACATCCTTATCTACTTTTGTAGTATATAATTGTAAATTACTACCAGTTCTTATTGATTCCGTCGTAGACCAGGAACATTATTTTTACATATAACATTAAACAGTATAACATGAGCATAAGGTCAAGTTATTTAACAAAATTACATGTACAAGTAATTAGAATTTAGAAATGCCTACTTTAAAGATTGGTAGGGCATCATACATCCACAACTATGTCCTCAGATTATTTCTAAGTAACACCGTTCATACTAATAGGATTGACTGAAAAGTCAATAAGGACCCCCCACCCTTGAACATCGGTATATCGATCCTAACTTTGACTGGGCTTTTAAGGTAATTAATTATGTATGAATTAATATCAGCTACAGATACAACTATAAGGTCCAAAATCCGAGATGGCCACCATTTTCATGGTTTTATTTTCTGTTTTTTTGGTCATCAAAACACTTGGGGGAACAAAAAGGTCCTTTCTTTTGGTATCAACGTGATACTGTTACTCCTATGATCTGACATGCTTTCATCAATTTCTAAATGTGAAAATAGTGTTTTGGTCAGGTGCGCTGTTTCATGGGATGAAGTGCACTGTTTGTGCATAACCCCAGGTCTCAAACACGACAGCCCCTAAATATCAGTCTGTAATCATTAATTAATTGTAAACACAGAACAATGAACCTATATAAATGGCATGGTTATGTACATTAAGAAGAAGAAATAAGAAGAAAGGCTTTTGAGATGACTACCACATTTTGGTCTCATCCATCTGCTCACGAATACAGAATTCTCTTATCTTATTGAAGAGTTTTAAGTAAAAATGTATATATTTCCCCCATAATGTAATATACTCAGTGAATGTATGTATAATTATATTGGTCGGGCGTCCACATGTTGAGCCACCAAACTTGCCATTGCTATGCATAATTTGGCGCGAACCTGCCATTGCTTCAGTGGCCGCTGAGCCCAGCAAACGAAAGGTAGAGAAAGATTTTTCCCCACAGACATAATATAAGAGGGAATGTTACACTCTTAATCCTCAGCGTAAAATGTCAGTGCGGTGCTGTTTTAATACAGATTAAAACGATAGGGTACCGTAAAATCTAGATGCCCAATTTTGGCTCCGTGTGAGAACGGTGCCCTATAGAAAATTTGGCACCATTACACTGCACCATGCTTTAACAGATCCGCAGTGTTTATGCGGGAGCGCGGCCGTGTGGCTTTCACACAAGCAGCGTTTCAAAGAAACCCCTATATATATATACACCGAGCTAAACGATGTAAGTCTAATAGAGATATGATGCTTAGACTTTGATATTTTGTTTCTACTAGGTTTTTTCTGCTCGAGGTGTCTATAGCGTCAGGGAAGTTCAAGGGCGAAGCCCGAGAACTTCACTGACGCTGTAGACACCTCGAGCAGAAAAATCCGAGGAAATTATTGCTTTTAGAAGAGAATTGATGAGATTCCCTTAATGTTAGAGCAAAAAAGATAGACAAACCTTCTTTATTCCGTCCAAAAACATCCAAAAACATCCAAAACATCATGCAAAGCCATGCGAGTCGTCAGCCTTTCTATGAGACCGGAAGTGTTCCCTATTTTGCTTTGGATAGCAAGCAGCGGAACCTTGTGAAAACACGCCGGCTGGCTGAACGTAAACATTAGCAAATACCCACCTCTGATTGGCTGTTTCTCCGCTAAGCCCCGCCCACTTCACTTGGCCAGCCGTCGTGGTATCATGCAGTTTCCGACTAACGCGGCAAGCATCGGACACTTCCGGTTCTCGAATGCCGTGTTGCGTGTGTCTAGGGACTTAAAAAAGAAATAAATACAAGATTTGAATCGGTAGAAATGATTTAAATAGTGTTTGAGCCCGATAGCGAAGATTTAGTCCACGGGAATCAAGTAATAAATGAATGGCGAGTTCAGAAACCATGTGTTTACATGCCGCAAGTTTGCACCGCTTTAATCGGAATCTATATGATACTGCGACGGCTGGCCGAATGAAGCTTCAGCTACAACAGCCAATCAGAGGTGCGTATTCGCTAATGTTTATGTTCAGCCAGCCGGCCTGTTTTCGCAAGGTTCCGCTGCTTGCTATCCAAAGCATCGGACACTTCCGGTTCTCGAATGCCGTGTTGCGTGTGTCTAGGGACTTAAAAAAGAAATAAATAAACGATTTGAATCGGTAGAAATGTTTTAAATAGTGTTTGAGCCTGATAGCGAAGATTGAGTCGACGGGAATCGAGTAATAAATGAATGGCCAGTTCAGAAGCTATACGTGCTTACGTTTCGTAGACCGGAAGAGATGTGGAGATCCTTCGGCATAGCCACTCATGTGCACGTTCACTTGGCGTTGCATTGTGTACGGTAGTCTATATAGTGCACGGAGGATTTCATTCGAAAGCAGTCCGGATGCGCGCAAGCGGCTGTGTATGGTATCAGTACGCTAGCAAAATTCAGCCGCGATATGTCCACCGGCTCCATAGTGTAGTGGTTATAGAGTTCAACTTCTGGGGAGAACGTTGTGTGTTCGAGCCTCATCAGGTCCTTTAGCTTTTTTTTTTCATTCTATAGGTTGGGTTGATCTATGGAGACGGAAGTCTTGATCTATGGAGATGGAAGTCCTGATCTATGGAGACGGAAGTCTTGATCTATGGAGACGGAAGTCTTGATACTGATCTATAGGGACTGATACTGATCTATAGAGAGTCTTGATACTGATCTATAGGGACTGATACTGATCTATAGGGACTGATCTATGGGAACGGAAGTGGTTTGAGGGAATCTATAGAGAAAAAAACCCTCCCAGAATCTCATCAGATCGATTCTAAATGTAAATAGAACATTTGTTAACGCTTCATGAGACTAATAGAAAATAACTTGCAGAGGCTCATGGATCACTTACTCACAAAATATCATACATGTACTCCGGCCTCCTCACATTGTTTTAAATATGAAGTGTTTATACTAACACATCGAGGGGGATTTAGTGGGTGAGAGAGGACAATGTATGAGGGAGGTAGGGAAGGGGAGAGAAATGCAGAGAGAAGGACAGAGAGAGTCGGGGGATGGGGGGGGGGGGGGGGTCAGAGAGAGCATTCTGTAGATAGAGATGAGATAGACATGAAGATATAGAAAGGGAGTGCAACAGAAATGACAGAGAGAGAGAGACAGAGAGAGAGAGATGGGGGCAGAGTGGGTCGGGGAGGGAAAGAGACCTGGCTACCGTTTCAATTCAATTCAATTCATAGATTCTTTATTTGCAGATCTTGATTTTACCAAGGTTATTCGATCTCTGGTTATAGAAATTAATTCTGATAACCAGTTCTTCCAACGAGCGCCTGAATCTTGATTTCTCTTTTTAAGGTAGTTTCAACGTTAACAACAATGAATGGAGAATTAAATTAAGATATATAACAGTACATGAATCATAATGTAGTGAGATGGGAGATGAGTTAACATTAACAGACTATGAGAAGCGAAGTATAGGCGAGATTATCTTATTACACTTAACAGGCTACCGTTTCATAATAATTGAAAGTAAAATCTAAAATTATTATGTGATCTGTATCAGGAAAATGAGTCACAAGTAGCCAATCAAAATTAAAATAGAAAAGGTCGTAGTAGATGCCCTAAGGGTTACCATTTTTACAATTGGCTTGATCTCTTTTCAAATATAGTAATATCTCAAAATCCATTTTTTTGCGAATTATACTGAATCCTAGTCTAAGTTAATAAACTCTTATGTCATAATGATAATTGGTAAAGCGTTGGGTGTAGACACAATGCGCTCGCATTTCACTGCCTCTCCCTCACACAAACAAAACAATTACACGCTCCATTGCACTCACCCACTCCCCTCTCGCACCACTCCTTACACATGCACACACTCACATACCCTAAGTCATTGTTTTAGTATCTAGGTCAAGGTCCTAGCCTGTGTTTACCTGGGTTTTGCGTGCACCCTTGTTTCGCGTGACCTAGTAATATAGTTCTGCTATATGTGAATCCATGCTATCATGGCCATTCTTGGAGCATACCCACAAGCCGACTATGCTGGACAACCTAATGAAACACCCAGGTGAGTAGTATCTATTGCATTAATAGTGAGCAAAGTTCTGCGACGGCTACCTCCTTATTAGTGAAACACCAACATAAATATGAGATTTGTAGTGATATCCAATTGGGAAAGTAATAGCACGTCTAAATGTATTGCTACCCTAAGCATTCCTAACGGGGTTTGGTCAAAGCGTCCCACTGTCGTGAAGTGATGTAGTTGATATGTTATAACTATTATTTCATATCCCTGTTAGATATAGATATAGACATAGGCGAGAGATGCCATCAAATTAATATTAAATGAAAGAAATGAAACCGCTACAACAGCTCACCCTTACGCCGCCTCCTCCCTTCAAGGAGAGGCGGCAGGGGTTGCAGGGGTTATACTGACCATAGCGGTAAGCTGTAAGGCTAACCTGTTGTTGATGTGAATGGTTAAGATCATATTGTATTTATTGTAGCTATCATTATTGTATAAAGTCTATAGTGCTTTAATGTAGATATATATTAGTTGTGTATGTCAGGGCAGAACGAACACCACATCTTGTTAATTGTGATACTGCATTAAACAGCATTTTCTGAAATGAATAAAATATTGTTATAAAATAAAACCAAAACTAATATACTAGAATACTAATATTCCTTTAATATCTTCCTTCCCCTCCTCTCCACTACCATGTATTTAACCAGCCTTAGTTTGTCGTACATTTCTTTTACTATTAGTATTACCTTGAAAATACTGTCGTTGCCATTGGGAATAACTGAAAGAAATGAAACCGCCCACCCTTATACAGAGTCCCGCCCACCCTTCGAGGGGCTGCCGTCGCCCCTCAAGGGGAGGCAGCGGCAAACGGGAGAGGTTGCAGGGGTATGTAAGGGGGGGGGGGGGACTGTGTGACAATGAGATGAACAAAAGAAATGATTTGAGTCAAGTTATGATTATTTTTTAAAATCTACATTAATAATTAATAATTCAATACAGACCCCCCCTATTCTAGTTGCAAATCCAGAACCAACATCCCACAACCTAATTAATAGAGGTGTTATATGAAGGTGAGGGTGTCGCCGAAAGAATTTCCTACCCTCTAGGGAGGGAAGGTGTGTGACAAGCGTAGTAAATTGAAATGTTTACAGTACACATAGACATCCTCTTTTGGTATTTGTTCATTGCCCGCGGGGCTAGAATTGTGGAAGGTTTATTGTACATATATCTCTTATACCCGTATGATACTAAATATATTTGTTTTATTAGTTACAAATTACAACTAATAAATGATATAATAATGACTATTTAAGTAAGTACTGTAGTGTAACAACGTTTTGGGAAATACATGTTATTTATAATGAAGGCAGAAATACAACTCAAATGAGTCATATAGAGACATTTCTAACTCTGGTTCTAACTTCCTTCCTCATCCCACTCTTGTTCATCCTACGCCATAAGTGTGTTCAATTGTCACTGCCTGCAGATTGTTTTAATGAATATTAACCCAATTTGTCTGTTTCTTCAGGGGAAGATAATATCTCTGATGATGGAGGGGCACCCCTGCATAACTCATATTCAACACCACGAATAGACTATGAAAACATTTCAAATCTAAGAGATGGATGACAACGTAACGTTCAGGAGTTCTAATTCGTCTGCACCCTTTGGAGAAATATGATTCACCAGATTTGGACATGCTAAAAACTATTGTACACGTTCCATGTCAAAAATAAGTATTTGCAAATATGTAATAATTATTTTAATTTATATATTAATTATTTATGCTATTATATATTGTTCTATGATGTGATAATCATTTTAATTCATAGATTAATTGTTTATGCTAATGTTCAACTCATGGTAGGCCTCAGTATTTTGCCTTCAGTTTGTAATATAAATACAGCCTTTACTGGCCACAAGATCGGAAGCTTTTAACATGTGTAAATAATTGAAATAATCGTTGTAAGTAGATATATGATATTGAATTGTATATGGGTTGTGCACCATAATGTTTCTTTTTCGAAATGAAACAATGATCTATATAATCATCTCGCCCCTTCCCTCCTTTCCCGTCACTCCTTGACTAACCCCCTCTCTTCCCTAATACTTGCCCTCTCTTCGACCACTCCCCTCTTCCAGTCCTGCCCCCCACATCTCCCCTCACCCTTCCTCCACTCACCCACTAACATACCATCCTCTTTCATACCTTGACCCTATCTCGCCCTCCCGCTCCGACTAAAGTTAAACACAATGAAACGTAATAATAATAATAATAGTTTCAGTGGTAACAAGAAGATGTTTGACTATGTCGGTAACATGTTATGAAGGGTATTAGAACTCATAAAAAAATCGATGTAATTGTTGTATGTGACTGAAGTGACAGAAGTTAATAAATGAGTAAGCTGTATATAATGTAACCATTGTCTTGTTTTTTCTTGCTTCAATTCCGCTGACATAAGATATCATCCGTTTTTATGACAGGTGCCACAGGGTATGGGTATGGGTCCTGCATCTAAGGGGGGGGGGGCGTGGAGGGATAAAATGCTGTTATGAGAATAAATCTATATATTCAAACAAGGGGTAATTCTAGTGGGGATATTCCCTGGAAAAGCAGGGGGGCATTTTTTTGTTTAAATTTCGGAAAAAATTACGGTGCCGAATCACAGTGCGGTACTGTCCATAAAACAGTGCCCAGTAACAGTGCCATATAGGCCTGTATATATGGAGGGTACCGCACCGTTATTAGCGCAGAGCGGCACTGTGACCAGCACAGAGCGGCACTGTGATAATTATGGTGCCTTGTCACAGTGCCTTTGTACGGTACCGCACCTGCATTCCGGGTTTCCGGTACCGCACTGTTATAAGACAGAACTCTGCAGTTATTACAATTTACTGTGTATTGTGAATGGTGACTGTATATCCCAGATGAACTTATAAGCGTGAGGTTGAAGGGCCAGACTATAATTTGAGCATTTATAGGGGGGAATAACGCCCACATCATCGACCACCATGAAACCATTTGTGATCCCATCAGAAAGGAAATGTTTTAACTTAGCATCAGTCTTGTACAATAGCTCAGAGATCCATCTATTCAATTTCATCTGCAACCTGCACCCATTAATATAATGACAGGTATTGATGCGACAAGTCGGATAGTCAAGGTCACAATTCAAGGCAGAAAAATAGTCAGAAGATAATGTATTACTCAGTGTATATTTAGACATGAAGGGATTTTCAATGTCACAGTCATCATCAATGATATCAACAACAACATTGGCTTTTTGTGAGCCTGTTCGCAGCCGG
Source organism: Sthenelais limicola (assembly GCA_942159475.1). Classification (NCBI taxonomy): domain Eukaryota; kingdom Metazoa; phylum Annelida; class Polychaeta; order Phyllodocida; family Sigalionidae; genus Sthenelais; species Sthenelais limicola. The sequence goes on from OW804097.1 coordinate 7,295,447, forward strand.
AACATTGAAGCGTTTTGCTACTCTCACAATGTAACCCACAAAAACAACAAGCAGTTGTGTAGGGGCTGACGGCTTGGACGGTACTGGGGATTGACAAAAGCACAGTCACTGGTATTGAGGCAGGAGGAGGCAACATCTAGCGTCAGTCCATATATATAATTTTGACAGCATTGATACTAGTGGGGTCAAGATGATGGACTCATATTAGGGCATCGCTTGCTAATCCCGATATATTTCAATTCAATTCAATTAAAACATTCTTTATTGCTGATTTTATTACAACGGTGGATCACCTCTGAAATAAAAAAATGATGCCACTTCTTCCTGGGATTGAATTTCATTATTTTATCATGCCCACCACCTCATCAAGCTAGATTCTGGTTTCAGTGCCAGATGTAGAATATTTGATGGAAAAATGACTGCCATTTCGCAAATTCTTATACAATGTGTGTGATACTGATATCGTGCCATTTTGTTTGATGATATAATATTAGTTTAAAGCACAAATTCTGTCTTCTATAAGCATTGAATGAATGTAAATTGCGGGCAGTATTTATGTGGTAAATATCATTCTGGGAATATACAATTGAATTTTATTTTATTTTAGCCGCAATATTCTTTGTATGAAAGGAAACTGTTCCACAGGTGGCATGTTTGACTTCCGGAGGTAATCTAAGTTTAGTCTGAGGACGATTTTAAGCGTTCTCATAAGAAAGTTCTTTCATAATAATCTATAGTGAAGTACAAATTGAATTTAATGACACAATTAGAGGCAGCATAGCTAAAGTGTAAACAACGTTGTAGTTGCGTGTTGTTGTTTTCCTTTATTGGACAGAGCTTTATTCGATCAAGAGACGAAAATAATATTGACAATGAAAACATTAGACAAAGTCCAGCTCATGAAAACCAGAAAAGAATTCAACTACCGGAACGAGTTTCACCAATTTCTTGGACCCTAGTATTAAATATTATAATGTACAATGCTCATTCCTTAATGAGATGTGGGTGCAAGGTTATTGTTATTGATACGAGGGACGGTGGGGGAAATAAAGGACTTAATTTCTTTTGATTGAGATCAATATAACAATAGTGGGGAGGGGGGGGGTCAAACATTGAAACAGATGGAGGTTTTGCGAATTATTGTCTTTAAAACCTTAATTGTATAGACTTAATTATGTTGTTGTCTTGACTTGCGTAAGATCTCGGCCAGTTTAGCTCCTTCTCTAACTCTTTACATTACTGATTTTATTCTGTAACGAATAGGGCGATTCCTAACGAGTCTCTATTCTTATTCTATTAAAACACGATAAACTAATAGACGATAGACTTGGAGTTGAAAACCAAGACTTCCAATAGACATTTGGACCTTATAGAATATCGAAAAGACTTACTATTAAAATAAGCGAGGAAACATGGATATCCTACAAGTGACATTATAACAAATATATTCAATAATACTTCAGATTACAATAAGATTCATAAACCATTGATTTATTAGTATAGGGCTAAAAGTCTTACATATATAACCTGACTGATCACCGCCTTTCAACTAAGAGCTCTACCGACTAGCCAGATCCTTATGTTACATCATGTTACGCAATAATGGCGTAACAGTGGGTAACGACTTTATGATCATTAATTAACATTAATGAGGGATATGTTATGCGTCATGGTAATTAATAATTAATATAAGAACCTATTGGGTATCAGGACCCAGGAATGTATTGCTTTGAATACGGTAGTAAGGGGGACCACAGGTAGCACTCTCAGCTCATTATATATTCCTCCAATCAACAATAGCCACATGGACCAAGCTCTCACCTGTATGCCAAGACCACAATAAACACTATTCTAGATCTTAGGATCCAAGCCTTAGGACTTCTTCTTTATACTTCTTATTTCTATACAATATTTCTACAACTATTCAATAGCCAAGATAGACAAACCTTCATATAACACTTAACTCATTCACCTGTCAACAAATCTTGAACTATAGTATCTGTAAGTATAAAAAACAAGCCAGTGAACGGCATTATAGGTCAAGCTTGTATGAGATTCTATATGAGATTCTGTATGAGATAATAATTGCCCAAAGACTGATATCAGTCATGGCATGCAGAGTATTCGAAACGACACAGTTACCAATCACCACTCCTCTAGTCAACACAAAACTGCATTTGTTGATTTTTCAACATGTCCTTGGTAAGTATTTTCAAATCATATCGCTATGTATTGGTTATGGTTTTAATAAACTCATTTGCAAGTGTGGAACATGAAGACTATTATCACAAACAAATTCTCTTCCCTGTGTCTCTTCTAGGCTAGAGTGTTCCGCTGCTTCATTGTAAGTAGACTTTGAGACGATTTAACACTTTGAAAGTATTGATCGACCTCAGTGGTTGATATGACCAAATTACCAGTGCCTATATGAAATGCGCATTACTGAAGAATTAATCCTCTCCAGTGTTTGGCCTCAAATAGTTATTGCACAAAAACACCCAAGGCCCACCAGGGCCAAGGGTTTTTTTGTGCAATAACTTCCTGAGGCTCAACACCGGAGGGGATTATATAAATGCTTTTATTCTTATTCTACCCCATTTTCAATAGTTACAATGGCTAGATGCTTATATTCATTAAGAAAAAACATAATTGATGTGTATATCGCATATATTAGACTTAATATAAGCCTCTTGTTCATAGAACCTATAAAGCATATTTCATCAATCAATCTTATTTTATTCAAGCACCCTTGCCCCTGACCCTTATTTGAGGCAGGCACTCATACGGGGCAGGCGCTTATTGCAATGCAGCAATAAATAGTCATGCAGAATTATTTTTAGTGATATCATTAATGTTTTTTCTATTCTCATTGCAAGTCATCCTCCTTATGCATATACATAGGGGGGTCATGCGGTCAGTGCTTATATAATGCAGGAATGAATACCTATGTCCTAATGAAATGAATATGAATGTCCTAATGAAAGAATCCAAGATTGTTTTTTATACCACGGAGGTATTAATGGACTTTACAGTGGAAGGATATGAATATTAAAGCACATATCTATATATCTATTTTAAGTAGATGGTCAGTTCTCACAAAATGGGTACTCAATGAGTATTTTGGGCTAAAGAGTTAAATGCATTGAAACTACTTGTCATTTGTCGCATATATCATTGTACATACATATTCAAGGGTTCTAAAAAAATATTGGGCACACTAATTTGAAAAAACTGTGCGTTTGGAGGGGAATCAATTTTCTTAACGTTGCCACCCCAATACTTTTGGATAGAAGCATTGTAGAGGTATTAAAGTGCCATTTTGGAAATTTCATTATGTGTGTTTATTACGTGAGCGCCACCCTGATCCCGAAGACACAAGTGGAGAGAGGTTGTGGGAAATTGAGCTTTATTTACATAAAAATTAATCATGTGAATTACATGGTATGTGTAATTAGTTATGTGATATTGAGGTATAATTAAATGAGATAATCCTGATCCTGACCAATCTTTATTTGGGACTTCTTTATTTGGAGAATTTCGGACATTCTGTCATGGGCAAGCAATGGAAAAAGCACAGTGGAAATAAAGAAGTTTCCTCTATAAAGACCATGACTGTGAGGGAAGTAGATACTGGTAGAGCTGTGACACTTAGGAAAGCGGTGATCATGGAACCCAGATCTATTACACTTGCAGAATTGGACTTTGATAGTGGCTCAGACGCATCTGATGCTTGGATGTTCGAGCCAGACCAAGGGTTGTTGAAAGACTTCGCCTTAGGGAGCCTGAATACATATGTTTCAGGTGCAGGTTTCAGCAATCTGTCTGGCAGCCCAATGAAAATTGGCAAACGTAGGGTGGTGGGCAGACTAAATAGAGTTACTCTTGTGGCAGAGGACTCTGTTTTATCTGGAGATGGTGATGGCAACATTATCAGAGAGGCAATTATCAATTCTATACAGGTTACAGAATCACCTGTGGCGGATGATGATCTGATAGCCCCCGACATCTTGGTACCACCAAGTGCAGAGTGCCTGCTGAAAAAGCTGGTCAACGATTCGGATTTCTCCGAGGAAAACGAGAAAAGGGTTGCTTTTTCTCTGCTGGAGGAATTCCGAGATTGTTTCTCTCTTCCAGGTGGCAAGGCCCTTGGTTGCACTGATAAAGTTTGCCATGTGATAGACACTGGGGATGATTGTCCAATCAAACAAGCATACCAGCGTATTCCTGTGGTGAAGAGGGACAAGGCAGAGGAAGAGATATGGAAAATGTACAGAGAGGGTCGGTTTGAACATAGCAGTGGCCACCCCAATACTTTTGGATAGAAGCATTGTAGAGGTATTAAAGTGCCATTTTGGAAATTTCATTATGTGTGTTTATTACGTGAGCGCCACCCTGATCCCAGGTGGGGGGACCAGGCCGAGTTTGAGCACACACCTTATACCACACAGTCACTATTGAATGACCTTATCATCTCATTCAACAATGTGGCAGCCCACGTAAATGCAACACAGGGCACCACTACCCCAAGGATAGGTGAAATGATCCACCGGAGAAAATCCCAGAGGAAATCGAAAGCGACGGGGAAGACCAAATATCTGCACTCGTATTCTAAACTGGCACAAGATGGGTGCCATTATACAGGCACATTCAACAAGCTGACAATGGACAAAATCGTGCAAAATATCAACAGGGTAACAGCAACAAACAACCAACACCAGAACTAACTTTCCAACACACCACCTTATGTGGCAAAGGGACGGTGTTCTCAAGAATGCACCCAAACCACATAAGCCAGGTGACGGGTAAATACAATCTACCAATTCTAAATAGCTCTATTTCACAACCCCTGACAAGGACCTGTGTTCGACAGAATGCACTCCCACGAACTGGCACCAAAGTGAAATGAGGTGGATAAAAATTATAATAAAAAGACAATGGTAAAAAGTACAAAGTTCAGAGGTGACTAAAAGCTACCCAAAATAATAATAATGTGCTACAATATTGACAATATTGACTGATTACAAGTGACACTCATATAACAGGTGAACTTCCATAGTAAGGTGCTAACTGTTGTAAGGTGCTGAAAGTGAAAGTAAAAGTAAAAGTGAATGTAAAGTAAAAGTGAATGTAAATATAAGATGTCAATGTAAAAACATCCTAAAGATGAGTACCCAACAAAAACTCAAACTAAAACTAAGTCATGTACAGGTTACTGCGTGTGTGTGTCTCGATTTTTTACAAGTATGTTCAAATATAAGATTTGTAAAGGGTGTACACGTCCATACCTAAGTCACACCTATTGTGACACTATTCATGGTAATTTATATGCGTGTTTATCTAAACATTTGTATGAGAAGAATGGACAACCCCGGACCCCAGACACACATATTATGTAACTACAAACCGGTGCTAATGCCAAATACTTGTCAATGTATACAATATAGTTAATCCTATGAAAACCTATTGTTATATCCTGTGAGGAGTTCTATACTGACAGACATGCCTGACAGTGTTGAGCTTGAAGCCTCACAACTGGGTGGGGAAAAGGGGGTAACCCTCATATCCTGGAATGTCAGGAGTGCCCTACCCAAACATAACCACATATGTGATCTCCTGCTTATGACAGGGGCTGACATTATGGCCATACAGGAGACATGGCTTAACGGCCGGGTCCTGGATGGGCAGGTCAAGGTGCCTTCGTACCAGCAATATAGAACAGACAGGGTGATCAAAAGAAAGGGAGGTGGCCTGATGGTCTACATAAAAGATGAATATGTAGTAGATGATCAAGTACTGTCACACCTAAATGTGCAGACTAAGGATCTAGAAGTACAAGTGGTCAAATGTGGGAAACCAAATTCGAAACAAATGGTAATCGTCAATACATATCGCCTGCCAGGCGGAAGCTTACCAGCAGCAATAGAATTATTAAAAGGCGCTGTATCCAAAATTACCCAAAAAAGAGACATCTATGTAATGGGAGATTTTAATCATGACTCTGATGAAATGTCAGGCAAAATTACACCCATGCTAGCACAAAATGGTTTATCCGCTAAAGTAGATTTACCAACTCGAGTAACAAAACGTACAGCAAGAACCATCGACCAAATATACACCAACGCAAAATACATTTGCAAATCAGGGGTCATAAACAACAACACAAGTGACCACCTCCCAACCTTTCTGATTAAGAAAAAGGCCAAAAACAAGTATGAAAAATCCCCCATAATCACACGAGCCTGGAAAAACCTAGACATCAAAATTCTATGCGAAATACTGGCAAACGAAAACTGGGTCCCGCTATACCAGACTGAGTGTGTAAACAAATGCTGGGGAATGCTTTCAGAACGTATAACATTCTATCTAGATAGGATGTGCCCTGTTAGGCGGATTGCTGGTGCGAGGGTAAGACCCCCTTGGTACACAGGGGAGTTGAGAAGATTGGCTGGGGAGAGAGACAGGGCCTTCAGAAAAGCAAGACGCACTAAAAAGGAGACCGACTGGGAAAATGCAAAAATTATCCGAAATAGGATGAACTCGAGACTTGTCAGGGCAAAAAATGATTACATAACTGAACAATTAGACGAAAACTCTACAGATCCGACAAAATTCTGGCAAATACTGAAACCATTAATAACCCCCTGTAAAACAAAAACTCAAGACAAAATTAGACTAAAAAGTCAACAAGACAAAGTTCTGACTGACTCTGAAACATCAGATGAATTCAACAACTTTTTTGCTTCAGTAGGTCAGAAATTAGCTGACAAAATCATACCCCTGTCGGAGACCGAGATTCAGCCTACTCATATGAATGTAAATCAGACGGGGATACCAGACCAAAATGCCCTATTCAACTTCCCAGAGGTAACACAATTTACTGTCTATAAGATTATACAAAAGACCAAAATATCAAAATCATCTGGAATACCCCTACTCCCAACATGTGTCCTGAAACCGATACTGAGTGCCCTGTCCCACCAATTCACATTTTTATGCAACCTGTCATTGCATACATCCACGGTCCCAAAAGACTTCAAAGAAGCAACCATCACCCCTCTTTATAAAGCAGGCCCACGAACTGACCCATCAAACTACCGACCCATCAGTGTAGTCACCCTCCCAGCAAAAATACTGGAAAGGGTGGTACATAGTACCATCTACACCCACTTAGAAGACAACAACTTCTTATACAAACACCAATATGGGTTCTGGGCAGGTCACTCATTGGAACAGGCACACCGAAGACTTTTCGAATATATCTATGATTCAAAAACCAGTAAAAACCCAGTGTCCCTAGTGTACCTTGACTTCAAGAAAGCATTCGACACAGTTGATCATAGTATACTCATCCACAAACTTAAATCATTTCAGCTTTCAACCCATGTCATAGACTGGTTTAGAGACTACCTGTCAGATCGGTATCAACAGGTGTGCGCAAACAATGTCACTTCGGGGAGGGCTGGGGTCACATACGGGGTACCACAGGTAACTGTGCTGGGGCCTCTATTGTTCCTCTTATACATAAATGATCTCCACCAGGTTATCAAACACTCACAAATACAACTTTTTGCGGACAACACTGTGTTGTTCCACTCGAGCTCCACAGAGAGCACCCTAAAAAATGAACTCCAACAAGATTTGGATGAGGTAGGGAGGTGGTGCAGGGTAAATAAAATCTCAATCAATGTCAACAAAAGCAAGGCGATGAACATAACTCTTCGTAAACAAAAAGAAGTAGATGGCCAATTCCACCAATTTGACAACATTTGGCCCCCTAGGCCCCCCCTGGGTACCCAAAAATAAATTTTACATTAATCAGTTGATTTGTTATTTTGTATCAACCTCATATATATGTGCATTGAACTACAAAGTATGGAACCATTCTGATTATTAGTAATTATTTTACAGGGGGTCGAAAAATAGATCCCAAATATGAAAAAAATGTCAAAAATAGCATGTCAGGTAATGGTTCATATTTCTACATGAATTAGAATTTAGATAGAAATAAATAAAACAAATATGCACATAATGTATTGAACTATTGTGTACTTGATAGGTCTCGACATGAGGGTGATAACACTTTTTAGTTTGTGAAAATATTCTTACTAGAAGAAAAGTTAGAGCCAAATAACCATTCAGTAATGGTAATCATAATGGCAGCGACAAGTTTAATGACCCCGCCTATATTATATCCATTACTCCTGGCTTGAATGGAGGCTTCATTGATACACTTTCTTACAATCAGAGAGTCATTTTTTAACATATTAATAAGGTCTGAAATCATCATTTTGAATGAAATCTGTTTATTATTCATAATGAAATCGATTAGTAATAATGGCCACAGAATCTAGTTCATTTCTGACTCACAAAGTGATGTTAATAGACAAATAGGGTTGTTAGTGGACACATATGTTCGTTAGTGGACACATATGTTCGTTAGTGGACAATAGACCATTTTGCTGTATAAATCATATGAAAATTAGGCAGAAATAATAACTATCGATCTATATAAACTGATATTATACTAAATCAATAATAAATGTCAAATTTAAAGTTCATTCTTAAAATACTGCCTTATAAAACCATAAAAAGCCTTAAATAGGGTGTTCGTTAGTGGACACTACTCCAGTTCCTATAGGTCCTTGGCACTATGCATTTTCTCTGCTATGGTTCAAGAAAAACTTTAACCAATACATTTAATGTTCATTACATATCAAATCCAGTGCATTTTATCATTATTTGTTATAATTGGATAATTTTCATTTTTTTGAAAAAAATTATTCCACCTAAGGCAAATAAATGTTCGTTAGTGGACACCAGGGGTACCCATTCCAAAAAAATTCTGTTTTTTATGGCTTTCACCCTGAAAATCATTTTTTTGCTAAATTTTTTGACACAAATCATGTACAAGTAACCTACTATCACAACATATAATGAAAAATGTTGGATTTTGATGATTATTTAGAAATTTAGCAATTCCACCATGTAATGACAGTTCAAAAAAATGATTTTTGTCCCCAAAATGTGATTTAGAAAAAAAAATTATAAAAAATTTGGGGTAAAAATGCCAAAAATGTGGTTCCACAGGTTGGTAGAACCATCCAATCAAAAAAAATTACCTAATTAATGGTTATTTATTTGTATTAAGCCCATTTAATCACTTTCCACGGTTGGGGACCAAATGTTGTCAAATTGGTGGAATTGGCCAGATACAAATAAACTGAAACTCAACTCGGCAGAACTGGAGTATGCTACAGAATACCGATACCTGGGCTTAGAAATTGACGAAGGCCTGACTTTCAATCCCCACATAATATCAAAAATTGAACAGGCAATCAAGCGACTTAAAGCCACAGCCAAAATTAGCCATGCTCTTACAAGTAAAAACACACTTTTGATATATAAAACAATGGTACGCCCGGTGTTCGACTTCTGTGACATATTCTATGTTCCAGCCCAAAAGAGACATTTAGACAGACTACAAGCAATTCAAAATTCATTCCTGCGACTAGCATACAAAATTAAAAAAAGAGATAGCGTCAAGGATCATCAACGGGAAATGAGAATACCATTTCTCGATGAGAGAAGAGACTCACGCCTTCTCCTCCTAGCCCATGAGATGAGCTGTGATGAGAAGTACCTTGACAACAGGAAAATAAATCTTCGCAATCTTGCAAATGGAAAAATGTTAAAAATCCCAATGACGAAAACAGAGAGAATTAGAAAATCATTTTTTATCCAGGCACCATCCCTATTCAATAAACTGCCACAGGCAGGTAGAAACTGCCCCACCATCCCTGACCTCAAAACATACCTTGAAGAAAACTTTTTTTCATACTCAGGAGAGGAGGGCCCAGCACAGTCAATAAACAATCAGTGACATAGCGCTTGTTGGTTCTGTCTCTCTCCACAAACTGCTGTTACATTGTTGTAATATTATATTATTGTTAGACGGGCCAGTGTTCGCCAGAATGCTACCCGCAACTGTAAATGCACAGGGGAAGTGCAGCCAGGTGGTGACACAGTGTTCGCCAGAATGCGACTCACTGACTGGCTACAACATCCCCATATATTCACATGAAACATGTGTACGGTCTTGGTTAAATACGATGAGGTGGGCAAGCTACCTAGAAACTAGATCTAGAACTAGAACAGTAAATTACCCACAAATTTTGACCCAGGACTACAGACGAAACCCTACAATAATCCACTTGGTTAAGTGGTGGACTTAACACACACATGAAGGAGCATTCATATCTGATCTTGCTTCATGGCACTAGCTTGCCCAATTTATTGTTTATTGTATTGTCTAATCTGTGTTGTTATTACTGCCATATTAGTTTATCACATTAATGTAGTCGCTGTATCTACCTATCTATCTATCAAATACTACTGTATCTATTTAATAGCGTAACTCCATTTTCTCCAAAGGGGGCTCTCAGGAAGATCTATGGTTTCATAGAGGAGACCCACCCCCTTTTTCGGTGTCAAAATTTGATATGTTATTGAAAAGTGTAAGCTTCCGAAAATAAAAACATATACATACATACATGGGGTGCTCCTATTGTCATGGTGGCCAAGAAAGATGGTACACAGCCTTTTTGCGTTGACTATCATCAGCTAAACTCTGTCACTATAAAGGATATTTCAATTCAAGGTTATGGCCTTCGGATTGTGTAATGCCCCCACCACCTTCCAAGGCATGATGGATCAGATCTTAGATGGCCTTCGTTGGAAATCATGTCTGGTTTATCTGGATGATATTGTGGTTTTGGGGAAAACTCTTGATGAGTTCCTAGACAACCTGAGACTCATCCTTGAGCGTATACGGAATTATGGTCTTCATTTGAAACCCAAGAAATGTGAATTATTTCGCAAGAAAGTGGAATACTTGGGTTGGATTGTGTCAGGCCAAGGCATTCAGGTGGATCTGAAGAAGATCCAGAAAGTCAAGGACTGGCCAATCCCCAAAAATGCAAGGGAAGTAAGGCAATTCATTGGATTCGCCTCCTATTACCGAGATTTTATGAAACATTTTGGTAAATAAGTGATCCCTTTGCAGGAAGTTGTAACCCCGGCAGGCAAGGATAAACAATATACTAAACCTATAGAGTTGACTCCTCGTTGCCAAGTTGCATTTGATGTATGCAAAAACTTGCTAATCTCTGCACCTACCCTCGGATATCCTCAACCTACGGGTCAGTTTATCCTTGATACAGATGCAAGTAGTTTTGGCATGGCGGGAATCCTGTCCCAGATCCAGGAAGGGAGGGAGGTGGTTCTGTGTTTTGCAAGCCATAGTTTCTCCAAGCCACAGAGGAATTATTGTGCAACAAAACGTGTGCTGCTTGCCGTTCTGACCTACCTGCAGAAATTCCGACATTACATATTAGGTAATAAGAACTTTTTTTGTTCAGACAGATCACACCTCTTTGCGGATGGATCTGACCGATATGTTAGCTCGCTGGCTACTCACCTTACAGGAATTCGGACTGGATCAGAGCATGATTTTGCATCAGGCAGGAAAACAGCAGGAAAATGCTGATGCATCGTCTCGCTTACCAACTAGAAAATGTGGAAGATCTGACTGCCTAGATTGTGGGGCGCATGATGCTGTCATTGCCACTAATGATGTTTCCTTAGGGACCCAGCAGAATTTGTTGCAAGAAGCTCAGCAAGCCGACCCATTTGTAAAAAGGTTGCTGAAAATTTAGGATGGAACTATACCAGTTCCTAGCAAGGAAGATCTTGCTGGTGAATCTGATGAGTTTCGGACATTTGTCAGACATCTTGGTAGTATGGAGTTAAGAGAAGGTGTGGGGTGGACAAGACTAGCCACTGAAAAGAAATACTGGAGGAAAATTGTGCCTGTTTCCATGAGGAAAGAGATCTTCCAGGGCATTCATGCTGCCAAAACTTTGGGTCATTTCGGAACCTTCAAGAATGTCTGGTCAGCAAAGATGAGATATTTTTGGCCTGGTATGAGTTATGATCTGAAGCGGTGGATACGTGCTTGCCCCAAGTGTAACATGAGGAAGACTAAAGGTGGTGGTGGAATTTCTCAACTTAAGAAGGGAAAGAATGGCGGTAGATGGAACCGAATATTGTTGGATATTCTAGGGCCTCTTCGGAGTACCCCTAGAGGTAACAACTATATCATGGTTGTAGTAGACTATTTCTCTAAATGGGCCGAAGCCTACTCCATGGCGGATCACACCGCTGAGAGCTGTGCAGAAGTTCTTTTTCGGGAATGGATCTTGAGATTTTGATGTCCTGTGTCATTACAGACAGATGGAGCTCCTGAATTTCGGTCTCAACTCCTGAAGAGTCTGCTAGATATGCTGGGAATCGAGAAGCTGATTACTCTCCCCTACAGGCCTATGTCTAATGGGCAGTTGGAGAGACTGAACAGTGTTCTGGTGGAACAGCTATCTTGTATGACTGATTCAGACAAAGTAGATTGGGATATGCTAACCCCTTGTATTGCTCCCGCATACAGAGGAACAGTGCATGGAAGAACTAGTAACACCCATGGATATAGTTCATCGTGTAGAAAGAGGAAGTCTTGATTTCCCTTGCAAGGTTGCTTTTGTAGAGTACCGTAAACAGTGGATGAGAAAGGGACACCAGTATGTGCAAGATAATCTCGGAATATCTGCGGTTCACCATATAAGGGATTATTACAAGCGTTCTAGGCCCCCCAGTTTTGAGGAGGGGGAGGTGGTATATCAATTTTGTCCCCCTAAAGCAAATAAGAAGCTCGGACCCAAGTGGGACGGGCCTTATAAGATCAGAAGGTTCATAGGAGGTACCACCTGTGAACTGGAGACAGCCGAAGGTCTAATGCGATACTAATGCGATACAATCGACTATCTGAAGCCGGCATTTGATGAAAATGGGCCAATTCAAGCAGTTAACTTGGATCGGGCACCAGAATTCCAAAAGCGGGAACAGGCTGGTAAGGAAATTTTTAGACTGGAAGCTGGAAAAGTAGTGCCAGGAAAAGACTGTCTGAAGTTGGTTGAGAAAGAGAAGATTACTATAGGCGTCAAGCCTAGGGGTAGACCTAGAAAAATCTGAAAGGATAGTTCAAAGAAAGCCACTAGTAAATCTCTGCCTCTAAAGAAAAGAGGGGTAAAAAAGGAAAATCTGTTGCCAAACCTGACAGTTCCTTAGCAGATTTGGGACTTATGGCTGCCAAGCCTGGACCTTTGAGGCCGGGAAAGACTTTGTCTAAAATAGAAAAGCCTAAGGTAGCTACGGTCTGTCCGAAGAAGCGCGGGAGGCCGAAGGTTCACACAGATATGTCCGACCAGCCAGTGGCGCCCCCTGTCGTTTTGAAAAGGAAGCGCGGAAGGCCTAGGAAACAGCTAGCCCAAGCTGCTCCTGTACCGCCAGTGCAGCCAAAGAAACAACCAGGTACACCAAGGAAAGGAACTGTGGTTGATGTGAAACCACCAGATCCTCCTTCTCCTGGCATAGCAAGGGCTAAATGTTTATGTAAGGCCCCAGTTCGGTTGCAGATGAACTAATTATGGTACTGGACCGAGGGTGGAAATCTCCGAACTGATTTTTGCCCAAACTAAAATTACACAACGAGAACGAGAAAGTGAACGTTCACAAAGTGAACGAGAACTAGAATCCCCCTGTCCCCTAATGACACGCTGGTGTTTTACCATTTCAGTCAGTCTACTTCCTGCTTCCGCGAGGCAAACCTCCGAGACTACCTCTTAGAAAGAGAACTGTGCAATAAGTTTTACCAAGTGATGAACTTTGTGAAATATATTGCCCTGTGTTTGTAGTCCCTTTGCTCGAGTAGTCAAGTTGTTGTTTTCGCCATTGGGTGAACGTTGCTATCCAAAGGCGTTATACTAAACTTGAACAGCATGTCCACTGCCAATGTACCAATAAACGTTCAATCTTTGTGTTTTGGGAGTAATCAACCAATTCACTTTGCCTCAAGCCTGGGTATATTTGTGTAGTGAAGGTTTGGATTCCTCGATACCACTACACTCTATGTGTGTAGTAGCTGACAGCTACAGCAGAAGCGTGTCTGAGGAGAGTCCAAACATCCATCTGCAGTAAACAACAAGTATTTCTTGTGCTTGTCACTACCCTTGTCATTATTATACTTTCAGGTACCGATTGATTAGTGATGTCTACCTCTGGGGATTACGACAACATGTCCGAGGACCAGTTTGCCAAGTCCCTCAACGCCAAGCTGTCCGAGTCCGATCTTGATCTTGATCTGGGTGGTTTGGACTGTGAGGTGTTGTCAGTGGATGAGGAGGCAAAGGTCATGAAAGGATCCAAGATCCTTGTGAGCATGGCCCAGGCCGATGCAGATGGCTCTGGGTTGGGTCCCATAAAGTGCTGGGGTGCTATTATGGAGGCTGAGGATGGATGTTGACAATGAGGGGACGGTGTTGGTGATCGATAAGGCTGAGGTTGAGTCCGAGCCTCCCAAAGCCAAGTCTGCACCTTCGGCTGAAATCTCTAGACAGAAGTCTAGGTCCCCAGGAAACAGTCAAGACCAAGGATGAAGGATGGAGAGATGGAAGACTCCCCGCGGACTCTATGTCCAGATCCCGCTGATTCTTCGGCGGCAGTGACTGCAGAGACCTTGAGCTCACCGGCCAAGGGAACTCGGTCGTCTGTCCGAAAGAGTAGAAAACCCTGTGAGACCTGAGTGGAAGCCCTTTGGTGCTTACATTCGGACCACTCACCTTTCGTTGGCTTCGGAGCCTTTGTAAGGCTGGTGAGGCAGAAACTTCCAGAGCTGGTGCTGGAAAGTCCAAACCTACTCAGACCCCGGCTAAGACCAGCACAGTGGTTTCGGACAAACCAAGTGCTAGTTCTAGCTTGAAGGCTGCTGCCTCCAAGCGTCTGAAGTCCAAGAGCGAGTCTAAGGCAGTTCAGTCAACTGCTTCTCCTACAAGAGGGGCAGGCATTCGAGGAAGGCTCAGAAATGGGTGGACGGGACTCTGGCCGAACTGCCTTGTGCCCTGGAGACCGCCACTCTGGTGGAAACATTGGAGACTGGTGTGAACCAGGCCTTAAAAGCCCTGCAGGAAGCTGCAGAGGAGGCCAAGAAGCAGGTCAAAGCAACTGTGACCGCTCTTGTGACCCCCGCTTCAGGCGGTGAGGGCGAAGGTATATGAGGTAGGGACACTGAAAGAAACGATAAGTCAGCAGGCTCTCCTCATCCGGACCCTGAAAGCATCTAACCAGGAGAAGGAACAGCGCATCCTGAAGCTTTTTGAGGAAAACACCAGACTCCAAGGCTTGTTGTTAGATGATTCAGATGAGTCTAACCCTGGGTGGAAAGCCAACCTCTCGCCCTGCCAAACCAGTTAAGACTGCTCAGGCCGCTCCTTTTTCGGGCCCGAGCATAACTCCTGGTTTGACCATGGTATCCAGTCGAGATGGTGGGGCGTTTGAGGTCAATGATCAGCAGATCAATTTCCTCGCCAATCTCCTGGACCAAATGAAGTCCCAATGTGAGCCACCACAGCCTTGGCGGACTGTGTCTATGGCTGCGGAGGGCCGGGCTCCTCCTGAGGGAAACATGTTCGGAGGTATGTTTGACACTCCGGACAGACCTTCTCTGAAGGACAGGCCTGAAGGTGGAAATGATGACGACGATGAAGCTATGATGGACTGAATGGAGGAAACGCACAGATGATGATGACTGGACCGCCCCTTGACCTGATTGAACCACATCGGATACTGCTCGGACGCCCTGGATCCTGGATCATAACCTTGGTGTGAAGCGCCGACATCTATGTTTTGTTTACAGAATGAATGAGAATACCTTTTCTAAATGCTAATTTCTGTAAAACAGAAAGTTATTGTTTGCTTGCTAGTGAGGACACTATATGCTCCTGCCTGTCCAGCGAGAAGAGGTTTTTATAAAATTTGTCTTACTTCGGAGAATGTTAATATTAGTTAGGACACTGAATGCTCCTCTATCTGTCGCTTCAAGTTTTCATAAGATTTATTTGATGTTCATAGTAGAGAGGACACATTTATGCTCCTACTTGTAGACTTTACTTTTTCATATACCCTGTCGAGTTTTTAAAATGTTCTTTTCAAACTCTTGAAAGAAAAAAGGGGGTATTGTGGTGTTATTGGGTTTAGCTGTCCGCTGTAGGTTAGTTCTTCCGAACCTCCCCAGTGGGCACTACTCGTCCGCGAGACTTTTTAATCTATTCTACCTTTACCTGTTTACCTTTTATGTTCAAACAGCAATTTAGCTGTTGGTTGCTAAAGTAACAGCGACCAGGTTTAAATCTTATTGTGTATTCTGTAAACGCCGTGATGAGCCTTTCAGTTGTTATGGAGTTACTTCCCTGGTTGAATGTTTAGTGTTCATGATGATTATGCATAGGTCAGACACCCTTGGACGAGGGTTACCTGGCTGGCCAGGTAGCCCGAAATCCAAAGTCTGATCAGGTCTCATGCGAACTGATGCTCGGTTCTGACACCTCATTCCTGAATAAACCCAAGTGAACAGTTAGCGCCTGCCTTTTGTTCCTTTTGTTTAATAACTCTCATCAAGAATCTTCGGACATGTCAAGGGAAACAAACCTGCTACAAGAAATCACTACAATTAATTGTGATATAATGATATAATAAAGGCCCCAAAGAGCAACGATTTGATAATTAGGGACGTGGAGGGGGGGGGGGCGGGTTGAAAGAAATGATAGGTGGTCCTCGCGGCTGAGGAGATGAGTAGTATTATTTGATATAGAGTATAGGTATGTGAGCACACATACATGGCTGTGTGAATGTCAGGCATTATATCAGAGTATTTTATTTCAGGGATTATTGTGATATGATTTGATGTATGTGAGTATATTGTGTATAGCCCTTGTATTCTCATGTATTTTTTATAATCCTAAAATAAGTATTACTACTCCAACCCAAAGAGCACATCTATTGGGGTATGGTGAAACCCTAATATTTTTTGTATGGCCACATAGATAAAAAAAAATCAATGACCATCTTTACTTATTATTCATGTTACAACAACTGTAACATATTTAAGATTGGGGCATATACTATATGAACCCAGTCCAAACATAAATTAGCCCTCCCCTCCCTATACATGATGACCAGCATGTGGTGTGAGGGTGTGTGTGGGTTTAGCCCAGTCCATTTTGGGTGGTGATCGAGGGGTGGCCGTACCATGAATTGACAAATCACTTTAATTATTCCCCCCTGTGTTTTGCGATGTGTTATTAGAGGCTTTATTCTTTAGAAAGTGACAGTACAATCCCAACAATTCAAGACTAAAGCAATTAGATCCTTCGGTTGTCGGGGGGTACAGTTGTCTGTGCGCTGGGACACCCCTCGGCAAGCCTCAGGGTTGTCACATAGCGCACAGACAACCAGATCGCCCGATTCAGGGGCTAATCGCCCAACAGACAAATGTTTGTACAGAATGTTTTACTAATGTTCAAAGGGTAGTAAGATAATTGGTTATTAATGAAATCTACTGACTTTTTGTATAAGTTATGGCCTGTTAGGGAATATGTTTCCTAAATTTTATAAAAATCACCAGTAACTTCTATCCTATATGAATTCATTGTGTGACTAAAATATGCCCAATAACGCTAGATTAGTCCATTTTGGCTCAGATTTTGGCTATATTCACCGTGCAATATGGGAGCATATACCACGGCGTCATCATGGTATATTGGGACTTTCTGGCTGGTGATTGGTTATAATCCTGAGCCCCCCCTTTTGCCGTGGTATATTTGGGGTTTTTCGTTTCCCATTGGTCCACAGTCAAACACCCCCACCCCCACCATGGCTGTTGTTACCGACTGGCAAAGGCGGCCATTGTTGTCTCTAAATGTGTGATAAAAATCGACATGAACGTGTGATAAAATTCGACATGAACAAATAATACATTCTTAGCAACCATATATTACCATTGATTAATCAAATTTGCAGTTTAGACTAAGATCTTGACTCGATATTCCATTTGCTGCCCAGGTTAATATTGAAACAGGCAGACAAACCGAAGATCGAGGTTAGCCCTGTCCGTTCGTATAAACATGACTTACCGGTATAATTTGTTTTTTCTCGGCGCCAATCTTCCAGTAGTAGAATCTCCATGTTGTCTTTTTGGTCGTCAACGAATATTAATCCAAAGACAAAGGTATAAAGGATGTATGAAGCCATTTTCCCCTTCGATAATCGCACATGTGTTGACGTTCGAGCAAGCCGGTGGAAGCAGTGTGGCGACTTTAGGCATAGCCACTCTGTGCCAAGTTCAGTTGGCGTTGCATTGTGTACTGTAGTGTATATAGCGCACGGACAATGTCATTCGAAAGTCCCCAAGCCGACCTTGAACTCTGAGTGGGCGCACGATCCGCAAAAAGCGAAACCTTATAAAACACGCCGGCTGCCTGAACTTGACTTCAGCGATTACGGACCTCTGATTGGCTGTTGTATCTGTAGGTCATTCGGCCAGCCGTCGCGTTAACATACGGTTTCCGACTGAAGCGCGCACCTTTTGTCGACCTTGACCTTGATCGATTCGGTTATTTTTGTGTGTCTAGCAACTTAAAAAAGAAATAAATGAATAATCTGAATTGGTAGAAATGATTTTAATATAGTTCTACCCCCCGATAGTGAAGTTTCAGTCCAGTGGCGATTTCACAAGCCATATGTGTCCGTCCTGTATATTGTATATTTTCTATGCTATAAGCGATCGGCGATTCTTTATATTATCTATTTTTTATGCTATAAGCGATCGGCGTGGGCACTTTCGAAGGGAAGCAAGTGTGCGCTGAATAGGCTGTTCACTGCCAATGAAAGTGCACCACGTAGTTATATGGGTCATGCCGAAAGTCACTCTGGCTACAACTGCCGGCTGTCTAGCGAGAGTGACGCTGCAAAACTGGACCCATTCCTGCAATCTAATTTCCGAAACGCAGAATCAAACCGAATGCAGAAAGGTTAGTAAAATAATGACTTGTTGTTTTTTGGTAATATAATGGTTTTGTAATGTTCTCTATTTGTATTTTATCTGACCCATCACGGACTAAAGTTATTATACCACTCTGGTTATGGCATTCGATTGGTGTTCGATTCCATATACCCACTCGGCCTATGGCCTCGTGGGGTATATGGAATCATACACCAATCTCATGCCATAACCATCGTGGTATAATCCCTAAATAACATACTATATATATACCTCATTGCTCCGGGAAGACAAAGAGTTTCTATAACTTCTATCTGATAATTTTTTAACTTTTTTTTATTTTTATGCACTCCCATCTGGTCTAATTTTTTTTAATAATTTGCATAATGTACAGTGTTGAATGTTTTTTTTTCAAATCTAAGAGTACAGCAGTTTTTCCTTCATTAATATTTATACATTATGACACTTTACAGTTTTGGCGATCTCGTCCCAGACAACGACCACATAATTCACAAGCTACTGGTGCCCGACCACAAACTGAAACTACACAAACTTCTTGTTCTCGCCAAAAATCAGAAACAACTCAATTTTCACAAGCCCATTGTATTCAATCACAAAGTGAAACTTCACAAGGTTCTGGGGGTCAACCACAAAGTGAGACTTCACAAAGTTCTGGGGGTCAACCACAAAGTGAAACTTCAATAGGTTCTGGGGGTCAACCACAAAGTGAAACTTCAATAGGTTCTGGGGGTCAACCACAAAGTGAAACTTCAATAGGTTCTGGGGGTCAACCACAAAGTGAAACTTCATGCGTCTCACGTGTTTATTCAGTTACACAAACTTCACAGACTTCTGGTTGTAGATCACAAACTGAAACTTTGTGTGCTTCTGATTCCCAACCACAATTGAAAACATCACAATTTTCATCACAAGTTTCTGGCGTGCAACCACAACCCAGAACTTCAGAAGTTTCACAAGCTGCTGGTGTGCAACCACAATCAGAAACTTCATGTGCTGCTGGTATCCGAACCCAATCTGAGACTTCACAAGCGTCTTGTGTTCAACCACACTATGACACATCACTAGATTCTGGTTTGCAGGCACAGAAATATGAGGCAAGCAATCTTGGACCTGCTCGGACATATTAGGTTCAACTAAAGAAAGAAAGCCAGATATGTTCAAACAAATTATCTTATCTCAAAATTTATACTTCAATTTGACAAATAAGACCATTGCATATGGCTATTCCTCTCTCATTAACAAGATTAAAATCCAAAGCCTGAGTTATTTGGCATTTACATTTGGTTATTAATACAGAATAATCTGCTTTTGATATAAATAACTTTGCAATAACAATGCAATTCTTTACACTATATTGTTGCCAGCGTAGATGTCTGAGTTATACGGGGAAGGGAGGTAGACTATTCTTTATGCTACTTATTCATACGAAGTTAGGACCTGTTAAATGTAAATCAAACTTCACACTGCAGGCATACCTTCTATACAACACATTCTAATATCTGGTCCTAAGTAAGACCATAAGTGCCTTTCTGTCTCTTTTTCTCTATCTCTATGTCCTGGGTATGACTCCCTCTCAGCTCTCCCGCCCTTGATATAACCATATTAAATGTGTTGTTAAGGGCGTAAAGTAACCAATTTCACTCACTCACTCACATTCTAATATGTTTTATATCCAGTTTGCATCAGATGACTACAATGCATACATGAGATTTTACCTGATATGGTCTGAGGGCAACAACATTCGTGAAGAGGCTTTACAGTTCCTGAAAAGCAAACAATTAAAATCAATGGAAGACATATATGAAATTGAGGATGTGCCAGACCAAAACGTTCAGTTGAGGAAGCAACTTGAAAATATGACTCGTATCTATGCATGTATGTATTTATTACCTGATCTCTTAATATATGTATGAGCTTGAGGTGTTGTTCGGCGCAAGACTAGCCTGTCTTCTTGTTGTTTTAACTATTACATAACTGGGTCAGTCAAGGTCTGAGCAACTCTCACTTAGGCCTATTTCTAGATCTCTACTTAACCATTTCTCTACAACAAAATGTGTATGACGCTTGTACTTGTTAATATACTGAATATTACCTGTATTGCTGCTGTCATTTGCTTTGTACTGCTTACTTTGTGTTTTGGGTACTACACCATATATTTCTATGGAGGACATTTGTGACTATGCCAGACCATAGGTCCTTCGTGTCTGACATTGCATCCTGAGTCAGAAGTGCTAGGAGGGAAATAAAGCTATGAACACAAAACTTGTAGTCTGGTTTTACTTTCCCTTTGTCGAAAAGCAGTGACTGAACCTTGGGTCATCTTTGATGAATAACAGGAGTCACGATTTACTGTAGAATTGCCATAAGTAGTAGAAGTTCATACTTATATATATTCATTTATTATGTTCTTTTTACACGAGAAATGGATTTTTTAAAAACCTATTGTAAAAATGGTCCATTTTAGGATTTTTCGTGAAGCTGGAATTGTCAATATTCATTTTAGACACCCTAAAGTAGGGTTCGGATTGTAGCATTTCTAATGGCGGATTTAATGTACCATGCAAATCATGTCTAAAATCAATAATTATTCCTTAAAATATAATATGAAAACCTTATGGAGGTATTTCATGTGAAGCAATATACATTGTATCTGAGCCACTGCAATTACCTTCGAGCTAAGTCCCCATAATGGCTTTAAATGTACATACACTGATACTAGAGATAAAGTCAATTTTTGATGACTGAATTTAGGGTCCAATGGAATGCATCTTCCACTGATTTGAATGAAGTCAACCCAATGACGGTACTCATTTAGCAATAGAGATTATTGAAAACTTGAGATATATGTCCATCTTACATTGTTCACAGATCGAGCCATTGGAAACGTCAGACTGATGTTGCCGCAAAAGCGTTCATCAGAAGGACAGATGGAAAAATGTACGTCCTCAAAGGGCTGAACTATCACAATGAACCGATTGTGATTAATTTCTATCATTTCGAATGTATAGTCCAATCAAACAATTGTGTGTCTGTGTGTAAACCATTGATCTAATATTCTTTAATGTGTTGCAGACCTTGCCATTGATGAGTTTGTGATGTCAGATGCCCTGATTGTTTCTTGTCCTAAAGACTTTAAGAGAGAGGTTGGAATTACCCTGGAGTTTGTGCAAATAAACACATGGTCGGATCTACTGGAGGCATTTGGTTTATCTATTGAAGTTGTCATAGATGCCCTGATGCGAAAAGAGGACGACACAGAAGAAATTAAAATATTGAAAAATGTAAATCTTCTAGAGGAAAAGAAGACGTATACTCTTGTGAAGTTTATTAATGTAACGGTAAGCAACAGCCATTGGAAACATTTACAAATTACTTGGGAAATGAATTTAATATCATTTTGCGATCATGATTGACATTAATGATGGAAACACTCTGAAACATATCGTTTATCAAACGACCTATGCAGCAAAAGCCTGTGTCAAATTAATGAGTTAGGGACAGGTATTGTATGGTAAGGTATGTGAGCATCTGTGTATGTAGGTTTTATGTTACATTCATTCTTCCACAAATTAAAACTGATTATAACCAACTAAATCTTTGATTTGTAATACTTTTCCTCACAGGAGAAAGAACTACTAATCACTGGACGATCAATCTACACAAAGGAGGAGCGGATTTATGGTGTAAAAGCTTATTTCATCTTTGAGAATCTGCAACATAAGGACACCCAAACCAAGTTAGTGTAAGATATAAGGTGACGGCGGAATGATTTAAATTCAATGGCGTATTTGGGTCATTTCCTTGATTAATTTACTAAATAAATTGCCAATAATATAGTCAGTTATAATATTTTGTTATTTTTATTCAGTAGAGTGAATATTTTAAATTGCATGTCGATGCTTTTGAAGATCATGAACTTATAAATTGCCCTCTTAAATATATGGTTTTCACTAGAAGGAAAGTTGCACCTAGTGTCAGTGGTTGCCTTCATTATGGACGTGCTTGAAAAAGACCGAGGCCTAAAAGCTTAACTGAAATAACAAATATCTTTATAACGAATTTAATGAATGGAATTATATTCTATATATTTCAAGGCTGTCTGGAAAACAAACACTTTCTGGAAAATCATGGGAAGAAATTGTCTCAGGACAGGCAAATGAGTGCTTGCTCCAGGGTACGAGGTTCATCTACCCAACGCATGAAATGAAGGAAGGTTTTCAATATATGAAATATCAAAACAAAAACAAACAACCACATTTGATGGAGGTTAGTTCCACTGGTAACACATTTGAAATAACTCCTTCCCATTCGACCATAAGTGAGTTAACACTTAGGCTGCGATTCCACTGGCTCGCTCTTTAGGTCTGCTCATGGCCCGCTCGTTTTATTTCCAAGAGCGCCAAACAAGCGAAGTTTGAGCGAAACCAGAGCAGTCCAATAGAATAAGTTACTGCACTATCTATACTCACTTAAAATTTAACGTTTAGAAAGTTTGTGTTTAGAAAGAACATGGTTGGGGGAACCCAAAAAGCCCCCAAAAAGCCCCCAAAAACTGTGTCACTATGTCACTGGATTAGTTGTTTTTTTCAGGGACCACTGAAATTTACTACTGTTCACTATAGAAGTCTATGGGAAAACGAGTATTTTCTGCATTTTTTATTCCCCCAACCATCTTTCTCAAGACAAAGTTTGAACAAAATATATTGACTTCTATTGTTTCATGCATTAGTTCCTTGAATAACCGCCTGCTGCAGTGCTGACAACGCTGGTATTTACCTTTAACATAATTGAGACCCATAACTATCCCAATGTATTGGCTGAAAATCTCCATAGATATTTACTATGTACATGGCCATATAACGGTCTAAAGGATCTGGTAGTTATAATAGAAATCCTTTGGTCCTATCAATGGATATCTGGTTGTCTGAATTCCCAGGAATGATTAAAGAATTAAGCAGAACTAAGCAGAACCGCAATGCTGGGTCTATTCGAGTTTTCCAATACATAATCTGTAAATTGAGATCAAATAAAACTGTTATTCGGCCAATTAATTCATCAATTTTATTTTATTTGTTGCAATCCATAGATCATTCTGTTGACAAGATCGACATTGAAAGAAAAGCAAAGATCATCAGCCAAATTGATGAAGTTTGTTCGAAATTATCTAAAACTGTACACCTATGAAGAGGAGATGAGACGTTTCAAGGCAACCCCACTGTTTACAGGACCAAATGGAACTGATTCACTGGACTGGACTGATTTGGAAAAGGCTCATTGTACTATAAAAGACCAACTCAAAGACTACGAAGTACATATTCAAAAGGGGACACTCAGATCAAGATCAAAGATATCAATCTTACTTAAAGCAAGTAGTGTCCAGGACAATTTGCTTGACACGCTAGTCCTTTCATCAGTAAGTATGACACCCTATATGGGAATAGATGAGATGCTGAACCACTATAAGCTTTCCTTTTGATTGATGATTATTTCAAGGATTTATACTCATAGCAAAAGATAAAATATAGATTTACCTTTATATGTTACCTATAGCATTCAAATAATGTACAGCACAATCATGTATTTAAATCATCAGCCAGATGAATGTACAAAACGACTGGTATTGGATACCAAAATACTTCCCTCACCTCAAGACATCAAACGGGCAAAAAATGAAACAATAAATGTTGTACTGGTTGGGAAAACAGGAGCAGGAAAAAGTGTCACTGGTAACTCTCTACTGAAAACTAATAAATTTGACTCAGCGGTTGGGAAACACTCACAGACGAAGGTAACACGAGTGGGTACATTAGAATACCATGGGACCACAATCAACATCATGGATACACCTGGGGTGTTTGACACAGACTCTGACAAGGAAGGAGTGACCTTATCCAATATAATCTTTGGGGTAAAGTAGTATATCATTAACATCCCGATTCTGATTCTGATTTCATGGATAAGTTACTAGCTGTATTAATTGAATTAGGTATCATCGCTTCAATTTGTTGAACTTACTAATTTTCCATCTATCATTCCTAATTGAAATTGGCCTGATTCCCCTATGGACGATACAAAACGCCTGGACTAGATATGAAATGACTAAATTCAATGGCTTTTCATCTCCTCATCAGGTCATAACTAGGCATACATGATCGTGTTGGCTTGCAAGGCTTACTCATGTCGTATATTGTTTTGATATTCGTTGATGTGTGTTATTGCTTAAAGATCCTTCAACAATTGCCAAATGGCGTCCATGTATTCATCCACGTCCAATCAAGTGTCTCAAGGTTTACACTGGAAGAGTATGAAGCAATAAAATACATAGAGGTAAGATAATACAGAATATAGACATGTATTCAAAGGTAAACAAACTTGTTACTCAAATAGTATATATATTGTTCAATAGTGAATTTGAATATGCCATTGCCAAAACATCTAAAGATAATTGTTACCTTCTTATTTATGCTTATACATTGAATATATTTGCAGTCGGAGATTGGAGAAGAGTCATTCAGCTACTGTGTTTTCCTGGGAACACATGGGGACAGGCTTCTTGATGAGTTAACCATAAGTGATTACCTGGATAATGACATCAAGGACAGAAGGTTTGAATATTTTGATAACTGTGTCAAAAACAAAGCTGACCATCGATTCCTAGTGGTTGAGAATTACACCAAGTCCCTTATCCAGAATGAAATCCAGCGTCGATGTGTGATCTTGGCTATCATTGGGGTGTACCTCAAGCATGAATCACATCCTTACACTAACAAGCTGCTAAAAGCAGCAAAGAATAGGCATGATGAATTAAACATGAAGATTGCTAAGAATCCGGTTTTCTGTGAAAGACTGCAATTCACCCTACGCCAACTTCTCAATGGTTCAGATATCTTGGACAAGCCTGTCAACAAATCGGATATTGACCAAGTCTGCCGGAACATTGAGAAACATGTGAAAAAAAAGTTAGATCAGGGTGATGCTGGGGGTTTCACGGAAAATGACCGTCGTTTCTATGAATATCTTACAGGCAACCACATAATGTTTATGGAAGTGGTACAAGGGGCTCTAGAGGAGAAGAAATCAGCACCAAAAAAGACACCAATTGTCACTGGACTTAATCGAAATGAAATTCAGAAACTTAAAATTGAAGAACAACTCCAAAATGAGATTGGAGACAAATTCCACAGATGGATATTTGACATCCAAAGGATAGGAACACCTGACAATATGAAGAGGCGGTTGGCTATAATTGCAAAAAAATTGAAAAAACAGATTTCTAGTGATGTGAAATACAAGAAACACATTGATGAAAAAAGAATAGAAGCAATATTGGAAGCAAAAGTGGAAGAAATGGAAAATATTTTTGAACTAGTTGGAGAATGTTTTGGTCGAGAAGGGAAGGTGATCAGCAAGACTGGAGAGAAGGCAATGTCCCAGCTCTGTGTTGGAGATGAAGTGTTGACGTGTGATAACTCTGGCTCCCTGCTGTATTCCCCTGTCATCATGTTCAGTCATGGCAATGCCAACATCAACATGTGTTGTGTTGGTGTTCAACTGGAGACTGGTGGAGAGATATTTATGTCTGGCAGTCATCTCCTCCATGTTGGTACACTGGGTAAACTTGTTCCAGCAAAGCACATCACACCTGGGGACATTGTGTTTACATCTTTCACAGAGAGTGAACTGAAGCCCACCAGAGTGAAGAGTGTGAGCATGGAGTGGAAGCAGGGCATGTACTGCCCCCACACCACAACTGGTAACATCATTGTTGATGGTGTGGCTGCCTCCTGCTATACAACGGCTCTCTCACCCACCGTGGCTCACCTCTTCCTGTCACCGGTCAGGCTGCTCTACCACCTGCTGCCCTCCTCCATCTACCAGGGACTGGCAGCTTATGATGAAGAGTCTGGTTCTCCTGCCTTACTCCACAAGTACAGGCACTGGCTTGTTGGTGTGGCTAAAGCATGGGGACTTACTCCTGACTGACTGAAGGGTTCTCCTGCCTTACTCCACAAGTACAGGCTCTGGCTTAATGGTGTGGCTAAAGCATGGGGATTTACTCCTGACTGACTGAAGGGTTCTCCTGCCTTACTCCACAAGTACAGGCACTGGCTTGTTAGTGTGGCTAAAGCATGGGGATTTACTCCTGACTGACTGAAGGGTTCTCCTGCCTTACTCCACAAGTACAGGAACTGGCTTGTTAGTGTGGCTAAAGCATGGGGATTTACTCCTGACTGACTGAAGGGTTCTCCTGCCTTACTCCACAAGTACAGGAACTGGCTTGTTAGTGTGGCTAAAGCATGGGGATTTACTCCTGACTGACTGAAGGGTTCTCCTGCCTTACTCCACAAGTACAGGAACTGGCTTGTCTCAATGCTGATGTGACTAAGAAGCCTACCAAAGAAAGTCCAATAATTGTTGGAGATAAATTCTTGATTAATTGTCAGTTTGAGAAATAGATGTAACAAAAATTAGGATGTGCTGAACTTCATTATGTAAAGTTATATCCAAAGTGGATTCTTCTGGTGAAATGACAAACTGATTGCTCACAACGAAGAAGCACATGGCATTTATATAAGACATAACTCTCTGAACCACCAATGCAAATAGGGTTGCTGACATTGACATAATGGACTGCTTGCACATAAATGCTACATGGGATTTATATAAATCATGACTCTTCATCCTTGATAGTCGAGATATGTTTCAGAATATGATGAGGAACCTAATGTAACACAGAAGAGCGGGACTATAATTAAGATTAAATTGATTGACATGATATCAAGCAGTACAATCATGGTTTTAATAGTGACCAGACATATATCTAAATACTAAATTAAATATTTAAATATTTAAGTCCATGAATGCCGTTTTAGCAGCAGTTACCGAAGTTCAAAACAATTGTCATTGTCCCTACTTCATATCAATATTGTCTTTTCTGTTATCCTGCTTGATTTTAGCATGAAATAAAATAGAGTCAAGAGATCTTTGGATATGTTTTTTATACTAATGTCTAGTTTTGCTTGACAGACACATTCAGTCACCTTCCAATGCTCAGAGAATATCTTAATTCTCATTATACCGATTACAGCTTGTGTCGTGCGAATTTAACACAAGTGATAATTTTCACCATACAACCTACCAGAAGCTGTGACGGAAGCTTCTGATTTGAGTGTAATAACTAAAATTAGTGAGTAAATGGACTCACTAATTCTGAATCAATTTTGATAAACTAAATACTTGCGCGATGCTGACATTGTTGTGCATTGTTTGATATATAATACTAATTCATAGTGGAAATATTTATTCTTCTGTAAGCTTTTTACTATGCGAAAATATAGCATGGCCCCTGTCCTGCCCCGCTGGAAGAACTGCGAGAAGTCAGAGCATCACTGAGAGTACTTCCAAATGTAATAGCTAGGTGGCGGCTAGATTGAATATTGTGAATTGGAACTACAAGAATTAAGAAGTATCCTGAGTTGGTGTATATATAATATGATATAATATAATATAATATATTGGAAGAGATGTCCGAGCGTCAGGATCTAGCAACAGTATGCATCACATGTTTGTATGGAATACGTGCGCCAGCCATGATGGAATATCTTATAATTGTAATATTATAATTACAACAGGTTCCTCAAGGTTATATCTATAATGAAGTTCCAAATCACACAAATAAAAGGCGGGGCATGTAATGCCGTTCTCCATCTGATTTTCATTCCGGGAAGAAATGCAAAATGCAGAAAGAATGATTTAATGCAAAACCGAAAACCAACAATTACAGTTCTGAATAGAGTACAAAATGTAGATAGTGATTTACAATCATCGATAAAATTGAACTATATGTCTTGATTGTTGTGGAGGTTTTCAAATTTTAGGTAAAAGGTGTTAATTATGTTTTAGTTCAAGTATAATGCACTTACAAGTGACTCTAACCAAAAAATTGATCTTTGATCATATAATTATCGGCAATCTGGATTATGCAAAATACTCATACTATTGTTTCGTTCAGGAATATGCATGTTAGAAGAACATGGAGCGATTTTATGTATAACAAGTACAAATTTGTATTCATTTTTTTTGCAATTGCAGAACAAAAATTGTACAATAAGACATTGCTATCTTCAGAAATACGACTTTCTACCAGAGTATAATACATTTCATATTTAAATGGCATATTTAAATAACCATTGTATCAGTATAAAAGATTCCTATGTATAGGGATGATCATCGAGACGACAGGCTGTTATGAACAATTGACCCCGGCGCCAGTGATTTGGTTAATCACTGACACTGGAATTAGCACTGGCTGGTTTCCCTTACAAGATACAGAACATGCCACAGCTGAA
Organism: Sthenelais limicola; assembly: GCA_942159475.1. Taxonomy (NCBI): domain Eukaryota; kingdom Metazoa; phylum Annelida; class Polychaeta; order Phyllodocida; family Sigalionidae; genus Sthenelais; species Sthenelais limicola. Next base: position 7,324,757 of record OW804097.1, read on the forward strand.
CTTCACCTACACACCTCCTGATCCTTCCATAGAAAGAATGAGAACAGTATAGCCAATTTGCAGGAAGTAAGTATTACGCCACACAATTCTAATTTTGATTTTAACATTTTAAAGTTTTATTCCGGCTTCAGACAATTCACCAATAATTTCACAGAATGACTTGGGCACCATACTCACAATAAGAAATGTATATAATATGATTAGAGTGAAAGGATTATGATCACCAATACCAAATATGGATAAATTTATCAAATTAATAGTAGTCAGTAGACACCAAAACTATGAGTCAGCTGGTTGTTAAGTTTTATTCAAACTTGTAGTACAATAGTCGTATGATTCCTATGTTTCGGATCCAAGTTTATCCTTCATCAGGGAATGATTAATTTATTTTACAGATGAACATGCAGGGGGTATATTAAAATTGTGTAACATAGGTTGCTAGGTTACTATGTCAATAGATATAATGCTGGCTTGTGATTGGTTAATTATGTTTAAGTTAATAAGTCGGTTGGATAATGGGGCTAGAAAGATCATGTGAGATTCGATTTACCGCTTTTTACGAGCTGAATGTAACTTGTATCTTTTTAAAAATAAAATTGTCCTATCAAAAGAAAATAGTTGCTTAAATTGCTAAAAGTTTGAATTTCAGGCCTAACCAGATTGTCTTTTTAAATTCCAGTTAATCTTCATGAGAATTTCTCGTTCAAAGGTTTTGGCAAATTAAAAACTGAACTTATGGAAATTTGAGAAGTTTCAAATTTGAAAAGATCGAAAGTTTTGAATTTTGCGTTTATAAACTGTTTACCTCTTATAAAAATTAATGTATTTCCATTTATAAAAGGTAAACAAACAGTTTTCGAGAAATATCAGCTGTAGTCTTCAGTCAAATTCAGATTGATCTAAGATTATATTCTTAAAAATCAATACTAAAAATTAATATAAAAGATGCAATTTCAATATATCATTCAACTGCCTGGAAGAGCCTCTCACTGCGAGCTCAAGTGACATATAATGCAAATCAACTACATTTCATCAATAAAATTAACTAACTCATAATATGTTATACATTTAAATATATTAAATATATAGATATATTGAAATACACTTTCAATGTATGATTTAGCATATTGAAATTGGCAAATAATAAAATTCACTAGGGTGACCTCTATCTACAATATCCCAGGTAAGAGGTGAACCCACAATTCTCTAGGCCTGCAAACGTTGGTCTTCCCTCAGTTCCATGCAGCTCACTGCAACATTATCACGCATATTGAACTCAACAAAAATAGTATGTCTGTTCGAGACTTAAAGCTGCATTGTCGGCTATATCGATCAAATTTATTTATTCTCTCTGTTACCAAGCTTGTTCGGGGGCAGACAATGGTGAGTCAATGACATGCCGGGTACCGATAATAAGATCTAACGTTGGTGATATCTATGGAAACCGGATTGAAAGTACCGCTTTATCGCCGACAATGTCGATAAACCCCATAGACTTAGCATAGCGATGTTTGCAATGTCGGAAAAAGCATCGCCAATTTTTGCAATCCATTTACCGAGGTAAAAAAAAGTCGGCCAATTGTTTTTCAAAGAATCGGACAATTTTTTCGACAATTTCATGTGTCGGTCTTTTCCCGAAAATGTTGGTGACCTTTGTCTGAAATCGGCCGATTGTACTTACAAGTCGAAGAATTGGCCGCATACTTGTGCGCCATATCGGGTTTGCTGTCGGCATGACATCGAAAACAAATATTGCTTTTCCCGTCAATGTCGTGCTTTTCCCGTCAATGTCGGCAATTTTATGTCATACTTAACTTTCTGCCAACTTTGTGAGAAAAATCGGCTGACTTGTCGGTGGTGTTAATTTTAAAGTCGTCACCCAAGGGTTAGTTGGGTTGTCGACACGCCCCCCTCTGGTGTTGACACCATGAATAATACTTGTGCTGCCCCCTAGTGTCCTTTATAAGTTGCGCCCATACATATGCTGCCCCCTTGTGTGTGCTTTCACATGGTTGCTATTAATTCTAACGTATGCTCAACTTACACATTAGTTCGTAACGATAGCGATTAATCGGTGGTGCCCCCTGACGTATCAATTGAACTTGAACTATATAATTCATATTTTGTACAGTTCGAAGTATATCAAACTACATTAAAGTATTTTGCTTTCTTTTTATTTTGTCCGATTTTACTCACCGCTTATATCTTATATCCGCTGTAGTTTATTAAGACACCCTTATATGGTAGGTTGATTTAAATGAGCAAAACGAAAAGTGTAGAATAAGCTCAAACTAAGAGTTGAATTCCTATTCACTCCTTAATATATTGTAACATGTAATAGTGTAATTTATTATATGAATAAATGTTACAGCTTCTGTTTCAAATGCAAATGGTAAAACAATAGGTAGAGCCTACTAGTCATTAGATATCACATGTGATTTACTGACGCACTGACACATCTTTTGTAATTTGTTATCATAAATTACACTCATTATGCACATGCTGTGTTACAACATTGTGTTTCTTTATTTTCCAAAGGCAGGCTTTGGCGACACATTGAGCTGGGAAGACAATACATTACAATTCATATTTAAGTTGATGCTCCCATGAATAGGGCAGTTTACAAATTGAGAGTGGCGCCATACCAAGAGGGGCGGACACAGCCCAAACTATGAGTTAGGTGGGCAGTGTCACAGAAGCCTTATATCTTAACCATAGGCTTCTAACTTTCTCCTTTTTCTCCCAGAATCCAAGTTCTTGCATAATACTGTCTGCTATTCGATATTATTAAATGGCATGTTAAGATTGGTCAAGCTTGATAACAGGACATTTCATCCAGGTTTTAGTATATGGCAATCTTTGTAACACTGTAGCAACAAAAACATGTCAGCTACAGTGGGTCAGCCGCCTTGTGCTCCTGGACACACACACACCTCTGCCCATCCATGAGGAGCCCGGGTGGAGGGAGATGGTTTGGCCTGCATAGCTAGGTGAGTCAACTGATCTGGGCATGCCGTAACCTTCAGTATCTCTGATTACATGTTGCTACCTATCCTTAAATTCACCGGCGTGATTCGGGAACAATTAATGTATAAAAGTTATACCAAATAAAATAAGTCAACTGGCGTCTGTCAGTGTCAGAAGAAAAAGCCCAGATTTTATTAAAATCATCATTGAATTCACATACATGATATCAAGTGGTATGGTTGATTATTTAAAAGCAAAAAAATACTAATCATTTTTAAAGTCTTCTACATTAGGAAATCCTAAGTGTAGCCTTGAAATGACAACTCGATTTAGCATCAAATACTCAATACCATGCGTTTCCAACAAGCAATTCATATTTAAAGAGAATAATATATTGATTGATTAAATAGAAGTTAACATGACATGTTCCTGTAGTTTTATTCTCCTTTTTTAATTAACTCTAGGAGCAAACTAAAACAAAAGACATCACATTATTTATGACCATATCCTAATTTGGAAGAAATAAACACTATTGAAATAAAAGACTTTCTATTCTATTCTAAGCATCACTCTATTTCATTACTATTGGAAATATACTATGTTCACTAATAAAATGATAAAACAAATTAATACTACACATTTTCAGTATGATATGCCATTTCCAAAAATGACAATGCGCTCTGGAGATGGAATTTGTGAAGTGGGCTATTTGTCAATTTGCATTAATTATTACCAAAATGTATTCTGCCGTGATCTGTAGGAATGTAGCTGTTACTTGTCAGTCTGGTCAACATGTGAAATACCTCAAGTAGGCCTTAAATGATAGTCAGAATTAGTGGAGATACTTCATCTATAGTAGGCCAAATTTTAAAACCAATTAGTCATAGATCTAACCTTTGTCGTTCTATAGTAGTTTTGGGCGTTACTCTGCGTTATTTAATATTTGAGGAATGACTGGTGTACGGGGGCGGTTTTTCATTGTTTCCATAAGATTGTGTAGTGGGGTCATTACGACCATGCACAGGACTATGCCAATTACATATTACACAGTTGTGGATTACACATTTCTTACTCATTACACATGCGAGAATCATAATAAGGATTACAAAAAGTGCAATTCCCACACTAATTCCAACGGTGACATCTATGCCCAATCCCTGCTGTGATGTAGTAGTATTCCCCGTTCTGGGGATCTCCGTGCTCTCTGTGAAAAAGGTAAAACAGATAATGAAATTACTAAAATCTAACTATAAAATCTGGTATGTGGAGCTAAAATGTTCCACTTTTGGCATCTTCATAGATATGAAACTCTCCTTTGAAGGAATACATATCATTAGCATGTTTCTATTTGTGTCATTGGTTAATTGGTGTAGAGAAATAATTGAGAGATAACTTGCTGAAAGTAACATATCACTAGCGTTTTAGTCAAATACCTCCCAACCAAATAGGTGATAATTAGAACAGAGTACATTATTGTTACAAAATATCCTTCTGTAACTTTGTTCTAAAATTTGCTTGGACATATTTTAATTTGTTATAAGAAAATAATATGTTAAAGTACTTATTTTTTGAAAAAAAACTGGATGTTTATTTCAGCCATCATTATATGGCAATATAATGATGATACAACTACTATTCTCTAGATATTTTGTGAAGGTAGAGCTAGGTAAAACTCGAGAAGAATTATGAATATATGGGTCTCCTAGCCTTTGGTATATGCTAGAGCTAATGATAATAATAATAATAAGCAGAGATTTGGTCCTGTTTAGACTCTGGATATTTTATTCATGAACATCATCATTTATGCTAAAAGTCATGTGATTATCATGTACATTGGGCATACGTGCCCGCATCCAATAAAGTTAGTTAAATAGAAATAACCAATGTTACACAATATTAAGTATTTGACCACAGGGGGTTGCTTACATAAACCAATAAGAAAGAGATTATTATTTGGGTCAGCCTTCCTTAGTTAATTAACCAATGAGATATAATTAGTGACTGACCAATCAGGTACCCTAGAGTTGGGTTGAACCATGGTGACCCCCCATGGAGTGTTCCACGAACTACCTGATATAGACTAGACTTGCCCTAGTCACCTTACATAATTAATATAATATTCATAATTCAATGTAACCTTATATAATAATATTTGGTAATATATAATATATCATTAGGTGATATTACGTAACCTTATATAATGGTATTATGGATCGTGACAATAGCAAGATCAAAGTCATTGTTGAAGTATCTGAGAGAATAGTCCGTCAAGCTCTATCATTCAGTCATTCTAAATTATTTCATTCTGATAGTGTGAAAATTACTGGTTGCTCTATTAAATGTTTGATAGTGGAACATTGGGTCACTAGTCCTATATTCAGTCAAATATTTGCTATATATATATATGGTTGATTCTCATGAAACGTGAGCCAATTGTGAAAAAAACAATTTTCTTTAATGTTTTTTTTGTGGTCATAATCGAAAAGTAGATATTCGGGGGGGAAAATTTGGTTCCTTAATTCCTGATGGTGTTTCCATGGCAACACCTTGACCTAGTTATTGCTGAACCTGAATGATCATACAAAACGCATATCTAAGACATTGAATAGGGTTGTGGTATATCTAATTAATTAAAGTTATGTCATTTTTTAACACTTTCTGTTATAGGCGGAATATTGAGGGACTCTTATCAAGTGGATACAGGCAAATTTGTATTGAATTATTTGTAAAGTGCCTTGTTTTTCAAAAATATCATATATCTGAACAGCTTGGGCTGCAAATTGACTTTGTGAGCAATATTAATAGCTAATTTATATTTTGGGGATATTGCATTAATTACATGCAATCTTTAACTAAGAATTATAACTATTAAATTTGTATATACTTCTTATCTGTAGCATAATTCAACAAATTACAGGCAAGCCTGCAAAAAATCTAGGCTTCAATATGTGAAGGTGAAAACATCACCGATTATATTGGAGAAGTCACGCCCCTAACTACGCCGCCTAGGTAACCACGCCCCCCTATTTGACTTTATAAGATTCTTCTGTGCAAACGCCTGACGAGGTCCCCCATATCAGACGCCTTCCACCAGGATATGATGTGGTGGCATGGCTTCTGCAAAGTGTTCAACGGTGTGAGGTTATTAAACAAACCTGAATTTCATCTTCCCCTAGTGTCTGACGCTTCAAGTAAGGGGTTCGGCGCATTTCTCGGCGCAGACTGGCTTGCAGGCGCCTGGGAAGCATGTGTAGTGCCTTGGTCAGATACGGATTGTTGTCATTTAATTGACGCCCCTACTGAGAATGTTCGTGTGGACAACATTAATGTGCAGGAGCTTTACCCGGTGCTGGTGGGCGTCAAACGCTGGAAGGACTTGTTGAGAGGTTCCCGAGTCCATTGCTTCATAGATAACACTCAAGTTGTGGCAATGTTAACTACGGGCGTGAGTTCTAATAAGACTTGCATGCAGTGGTTGTACAAACTGTATTGGATCACTTTCATCTACGATATTGAACTTCTTCCTCAATACATTAACACCAAGAATAATGTAGTGGCAGATTTTTTATCACACCTTCCTTATATGAAAATGCCTTTTGACTTTACTATATTATCTCAAGCTGGACTGTGTTGTTTTACTGATACTCCTTGTTGTTATGATAGGCATGTCAGCGTGGATGAAGAGGGTCCACCAACTACAAGCATCGTCTGTGTAGCCGTCGACGCTGGAGCAAAGAGAACGCCAGTGGGTCTATTTAGTAAATTTATATGTGATAACACCCTCCCGTCGTCCCCTATACAAGTCGACGTGGTGTGTATGTTCGCAGCTTTCCTCTCCACCTTCATGAAAGTTTCTTCTGTATCGACCTACCTTAGTGGCGTGGTGTTTGGCGCGCGACTACGCTTCATCGACTGCCCGCCTATGTCTCACCCAGCAATCAAATCTGTTCTGAAGGGTGTCAGCGTCGCCAGTTCCTTCTGAAGCGCTATTGCCACACCACCTTCTTCTGATCTCCCGTCAGGTTAACTACACTTCAGCGTCAGAGTCAAGATTGTGGACAATGATTATCTTCCTCTTCAGGACCTTGCTGAGAGTGGGCCATATAGTTCCCTCCTCCCACTCTCCTCTCCGTGAAAATGTCTCAGTGACTCCCTGGGGCGTGCTTGTCACGGTAAAATCTTCTAAGACTTCAGCATCTCCATTCACTATACCAGTAGTTATGCTTAGTGACTGCGCCTTATGCGCTGTGTATTGGCTGAAAAAATGTGTTTTTGCTGATAAATTATCCCCTTCAGCCTTATTATTCTCTTCTGCTGGGCGTGAATCTCCGTCCTACGACGACTTCAAAAAGTTTCTGCAAGCCCTTCATCTACGTGCAGGCATATCAGGCGTGTTCAGCCCCCAATCGTTAAGGAGAGGTGGCGCCACGTACATGGCGTCTATGGGCGTTAAGCTTTCTGACATTAAAGCCCGAGGTAATTGGCGTTCTTCATGTGTGGACTCTTACATCACGCCCGAGATGGACACAAAGCTTAAAGTGGATTCATTCATTGCTGAGCATCTCTCTTCTCACAAGTGACTTCGGTTTGGCCTCTTGTGGTGAAAATAAAACCTCCTGATGAAGGTTTCAAGGCCATTCCTCCGTTCTGTGTTTATTCCAGCGTAGTGCGGGCGTCCAAGCCATATATGTGAAGGTGATAACATCACCGATTATATTGGAGAAGTCACGCCCCTAACTACGCCGCCTAGGTAACCACGCCCCCCCTTGGTCCCGCTTATGATGTCGTCCCTGTGTTTACCTATGACGTCACAGTCCCAATGCTTCCACGCCCACCTTTCCTTCCACTCTCAACCGCTTCTCTGCCCATGCCACACGTATAAATTTTTTCTTTATATATGTAACTGTTTATGGTGAAAATAAAACCTCCTGATGAAGGTTTCAAGGCCATTCCTCCATTCTGTGTTTATTCCAGCGTAGTGCGGGCATCCAAGCCATATATTGTGATAATATTTATTTTATTTTTCTGTTCAGGAAACTTTTAGAACCTCTAATATCTGGCTATGTGGTGGAAATATTCAGAGAATAAATAAATCTGTCCTAAAGTTTATTTTTATTCATGCATGAAGCATTACTTCAATATAGAATTTAATTATACTAAAAATACTGTTAATAAAGGAAACTATAATCTCAATGAATGGTTAAAAAAAATGGATCATTTTATTAGTAACATATGATGAGCATTGCAGGTCAACAAATAAATAGATTTAAACATTGATATTTGTAACAGAGGCCTTGAAAATACAAACATTTTGTATAATCCTGGTGTTTTGTATGATCCTGCTCAGTAGTATTACAATTTCAAGTAGGCTCCATTTGGAAGAATTTAATTGCAATTATGCTTTCATGAATTCAACATCCTTTCCAAATATCAATTCAACAACTCAACAATTTGTAAAATGGGTGTTTATCCACTTTTGGGATCATAGTATCATAGTTCATCACCCCCACCCGCTACCCCAGCCCAACCCCCTAGTGGTTAAAAATGAACAGTCCCTTAGAGCATATTATATGCCATAGGGCATAGCCCCAGGTGAATGCTTAACCCCCTGCTTGTTTTTTTTTAAAGCACAGACTCTAAATCTTAATACTATACTAGACATTTGAGTAATCATGAAGGATCATACAAGACACAATTCAATGAGGATCATACAAAACACACCTTGGTTGATTACCTCCTCAAGTAAAAATATAAAGCCTACAACTTAATCCTGTTATTCACCCTCCATGCATCTTATTTTTTCTTCTTGTAACAAACAAGAGGAGTTTATTCTCACAACTAAGCACTTTAAACTTCACCCTCATTATGTATGTGTCAAGAATACAGTCAAACAAACTTTTTAAAAGGTCAGAAAACTTATTTTTTAACAATTCTGATCCTGTCCTTCAAGCACTATGTTTGAAGGTCCTGAGGTTGTGCCCTGGGATTGCAATTTGCTTCCTCTAGATTGCTCCACTATTAATGTCATCTGTTCCCATAAGAGGGCATTTTGTATGATCCTTCATTTTGTATGATCCTTATTAACAGTTTTTTGGGTTTTTTTGGAAACGTTTTTATTCAGAAAGTAGGAGACAAGTCAGCTCTCACAGCATTAGTGCTTTTCGTAGGCGAGCTTGCCAAACAATTTTACATGTAGTAGGGGAATGTCCAATAATATACAGTTTCATATAATAAAGATGAAAACATCAGTAGTTGTCTATACTAGTCTTACATTCTTGCAGAGAAATTAAAAGTTTTTATTATTATAACGACTCATGTATGGTATGATGATTAATGGAGTGAGATAGGTGATGATGAAATTGGGTTCCAGACTAGTTCTGTTACAATAGACTATTAATCGTAGTGAGCGAAATGGTTTGTGATGATAATGACTTATGTTACAATAATTTGGTGTTATGTAATAAACATGACATGTAAGTCGGAAACGATCTGAATCGATCTGTGCATTACATTGCTGTCAATGCCACAGTATAAGTTGCACAATTATACATTCCAACAGATAGTACATCATAAGTATATATACACACAACATACATGATATGATAATACGATAATATCAACAACGAGTGGGGGGTAGGACCAAGGAGACCAGGGCGAAGTGTTAAATATTCTGTTCATTGACTGGGGTGTTCTGTAGGTTTAACAGATGATATTTTAATCTAGTTTTGAACCTAATCGGATCGTCAGTTAGCCTTATATCAGATCTTAATTCATTCCAAAGATTTGCCTTTTTTGCGATAATAGTAGTTATATTGTCCGTATGGCGTCTAACAAAGATGACGTAACAGATAAGAGAATTGGGTGACCTAGATAAGGGAATGAGGTCAAGTGACCTAGATAAGGGAATAAGGTCAGGTGACCTTATTGTGAGGAAGGGAATGAGGTCAAGTGACCTAGATAAGGGAATAAGGTCAGGTGACCTTATTGTGAGGTCACAGAGTGCACATGTCCTTAATCATAGGAGATGGGATTGACCTAGTTATTGGAGAGATGGGACTGACCTAATTATGGGACTGACCTAGTTATTGGCGATGGGAGATAAGAGTGTGTGTGTGTGAATGAGGTGAAAGAATGGTGTGTGGAGGGGAGGGGGGTGTGTGGAGGGGATGGGTGTGAGACCTTTGATAAAAGATGTACCATTTTTGATAAGCGTTATAAATAGCACCTTTTGGATGCTATAAAGGGCACTATACCTAAACCATATACACTTTCAAAACGTGGTTGAACGTGCACACCATACCTTTTTTGTTACTACAATGGATACGTATACCTATGGGAAAGATTCCTTTAATAAGGAGACATGGATTGGTAGAATAATGGACCATATCTACGAGCAGAAAGTAGAAAACAGGAGATTGCACAGTGAACTAAACGAATTGTATGCTGTTCGATGGAAATATAGCCAAATGGAAGCCGAACACAGACGTTATGCCAAAGAGATCAGGATGAATGCCGATGTATGTGAATTAATCACTAGAGAGAACCTGAGATTGCACGAGCATAATGTAGTACTTGAAATGCAGCTTAAGCAGTTTCAGACGGATAACATGACGCTTATTGCGCTTAGAAAAGCTGCATCTTTGGCCAAAACAAAACATCTTTTTGAGGAGGGTCAAAAGAATGTGAAAAATGAAAAGAAAGATGATGATGATGATGATGATGATGATGATGATGATGGCGAGGGTTCACCACCAACGAATGATAAAAGTTTGACATGTGGCCACTGTGATAGGAAGTATAAACCTTGGGAAGCTACTCGATTTCTGGAACATGTTGCCACTTGTGGAGAAGCAGTCATAAAAGCTGCCAAACAGAAGGAGAGTGAAGAAGAAGAAGAAGAAGAAGATTACCTTAGATGTGAG